>JAZDUA010000444.1:600000-772500 GCA_038098605.1 Gryllus longicercus
AATCTTGAATTTTGTTTGAAACTGAAGGAAGTATTGAATATATAAATCTCATATTCTATATGGTAACCGTTGAAACAAAGAAAAAAAGTGTCATACGGATGGCTGAGATCGTTAAGACAGTAGTGCCGTAGCGATCTCGGACTGAAGAATCGCGGGTTCGAGTCCCGCCTCGGGTATGGTTGTATTTGTATTCGTCCTTTCAACCCATATCATCACCACCATATCATGTCATCTTCATAGTTACATAACGTTAAATCCACGTGGTCGCTAATGACCTAGATGTTCATGCGACCGTTAATAACAACAAAAAAGTCATAAAATAATATTGATTGATTATTTCGTTTTTCCGGGCGCATCAGCTGCTATGATCATTAGTCTTATAAGTGTAGTGCATGTGTTGTCAAGGAAAGTTGCGGTTTTTCTTTTCCTTCTATTGGTGAGATTGGTCGCCAATCTACATACCGGTGTACGTGATTTTGCCAACCCAGAGTTTCCTACCATCGTGGCACCTTCCCAGCTGGAACTAGGCTTCAGACGGATCTCCAAACCAAGGAAGGGGGAAGAAAGATAACACGCTGTCCGCTGCCCGTGTTTTATGGTACTACTCCTGTATTCGCCTGGTGTTGATCTGAGAAACCATGCAAAACTACAGAACAGAATACATCATCACAAAGAATATTAAAATAATTTAAAAATAAGGGGTCGATGTGGGAAACAATGGAAATTGTTACGTGCCGTTTCGAATCGGACCTAAATTTCTCAAAGACTCGTGCTGTTTAGAGCAGGCAAAAACGAATGGCAAACAAACACGAATAAAACGTTTGCATGAAGCAAAAGCGTCATCGTTGAAGTGTAGGTCTGGTTTTCTTCGTTTGACGACGGACGACATGCAAACATGGGGCATGCCCTGGCGAGATGGTTAGTATTAATATTATATTTAATACATCTTTTGTGTAGATAGTGCTTGGTAGTGCGTAGCAATAGAGCTCCGTGACAGATCCAAAAGAGTCGTAGGATTCAGCGGCCGGAACGGGAAACGCAGTGCTCAAGATATCAAATTCACACTTCTGGTTACGTTATCAGCCACAAAAACGCAATTTCCCCCCCCCCGTCTCTGAAGATATTCCAGCGATAACATCCCCGTCTCCCCTCAAACGAAAGAAAAACCAAATCGCCGCAGCCTCAGCAGCCCCACAAGGTCGACGGCGTCCAAAAATAAGAGAAGCATGGAAGTCCTCCATCTACAGAGCGAGTGGAAAAAAAACGGGGCGAGAGGTTGATCCATCATTTTAAAGTTAGTAAATCCCTCAAAGAAACCCATTAGCTGGATTCTGGCTTCATCCCCTCTTTGCCACAGTTCCTCTCTCCTCCAAGGTTTTATAAAAAGAGAGATTTGGCGCGACGGGCCGCTCTCCCCACCCCACCCCACCCCAACCTTCGCCACTGGCTGGGCGCTGGCGCTATTCATTAAGCGAGAGGGGTGGGGAGGCAGAGGGTGTAGGGCAAATGAGGGGGGGGGGGCATCAAAGGCGCCATGGCGATCACTAGCGTGTACCGGAGATTTGTGGGATTCTCACCGGGCGGTTTAAGCGACGTACCGGAATTCGGGCTTTCCGATGTGAAAATAAAGTGCCATGTTGCGTAGCAGAGAAGTATAGTGAGCCAGGAAAGTATATCCGTACCGAGCCGAGGCAGGGCCTCCTATAACAAATTGTATCTATGTTGATAGCAATCAGATTACTGGAAAAAAGTGAAGATGACAACACTTCCAGCGTCTGTTATGATTGTTGATGAGGATGCAACTTACGTTTTCTTTTGTTACAAGTTGCAGCTCATGCTGTCAATATGATTTCTGTTGCTAGCACTCAAATCGCAGCGACTGCAGAGAGATAAGAGATCGGTAATTACAGTCCTGAAGCAGGCCGAATAAATGGCCGAAATATTGACATTATAAAACACAATTGACATTTATTAACCTACCCTTCCCGATTCTCTATTTCACATAGTACTTAATGCATACTCTCTTAAAAATAAGTCCAATTTTAAATATTTTATTAGGTAGTTTCCTTCTAAAAAGTTCTCGTCTACCCCTTCTTACTCCCATTTCAGTACATTATTTATTAAGATGGCTTCCTCCTCTCTGGTTTTATTTTTCAGACATTATGTCTTTCTACCTGTAATTCACATTACTTGGTAATATGTATCTTACTTCCATTTCTCACATTACATTTTGTTTTTCATTTTGTTATTGGCTACCTGGTCTATTCTTTTAGTACTCTTTTCCTTCAAAATTATATTTTAAAATCTGTTTCTTTCGCAGATGGTGCGTCCCATTGAAGAAAAGAAAAATGTGAAATTAATTTTGTGTTCGTTACATTTTCAGGATAAAAGTCATGATTTAACATTAGATAAAAGCTCATCCTTTTAATTAAAAAGCTAGATACATTGAATTCACTTGACAATTTTTGAAAAGAAACTCTCTACATCATATTTTTGTGAAATCTAGTCCACTTCATGATAATACGCCTTTGCTCCATGGAAATCGGATATCAAAGCTAAATGAGATAAACGTCCTCTTGCTCTATTTCAGAGCAGAACTAGAGGCTGCTATCTTTGAGTTGATATGATTAATAGGAGCTAACAACAAAGTTAATGAAACATTAAATGTAATTTCTGCTTCAAAGCCATGCGTTCAAAAAATGTCTGTTCGGGGAATTCGACACAAGTTATCATAACGCTCTTCATAAGCGCGTTCAACGAAAATTTGCAAATCGAGAAATATTTCAATGAACAGCATTAGAACTGAATTGAAGCACGTAGAGAGGTGACTTAAAGTTAGTTGACAGCACTGCGAAAAGCATATTAGACTAAACTGCGAAAAAAGGTGGATGATGTATAAATGATTGACTGTTTGTGGTTTCTCACGCGTCAACTGTTAAGGTCCCGTAAGTGTATCGCATGTTTCCCCTCTGGATGGTGAGATCCGGCGTCGTCCTACCGCCGGCTATTATGTATTAAATGTTTTATAACTATTTATCACGACTTAATAGTTTACTATTATCGGTTACTGTTATCACGTTTTAACAGTCACATATACTGCTCCGGTACCCAGTGAATACGAACGAGGAGGGATATAGTAATGTCCTGAATTAATTACAATACAATTTTTTTTTTAAATTAATATATTTCAGAATAAACGCTACTTGAATTTAACAATATGCTACAAGTATAATCTACAAGTTTGTGTTAAAATATTTTCATATAAAATAGTTTTCGAGATGAAAAGAGTATAAATATTTCGTTCATTCTTGTATTTGCAGTTCTTTTCATGATGACCACGCCCCTTTTTGAACTAGTTTAACAATCAATATGCTTTTTCGTTGCTTTGCCACACCTATGTATAACGTCAAAAACAGTAAAAACTGTGTATGAAGTGCTACGAGGAGAAAAGCTATGGCAAGAAGTGTGAACAAATCTGTATGATTGCATTTTCTGCTATACTTACACGCAAATATCACAGTAAAATTTACAAAACAAAAATATTTTAGCTTTGTTGTTCCATCATTGACAAGATTAATAAGAATCACGGAATGATACAAACCTAAATTATATTAAAGGGGAACTCCCTACCGACGACCTGATGTTTCGCGTCATCTTTCCACTTTAATAATATTTCACCCTCCTGTGATTCAATTACCCTCCTCAACATCAATTTCTTTTTATCCTTATTAGCAACCATTATTCTCCTTAAAAGATCCCACTTACCATATAAATATCGACAGCGAATTTTAAAACGTCGATTTCGCTTCGAAGCCATTTAGTGTGAACGTGCGTCAAGTGCGTATTTTTGTAAATTGGAGCTCAGATACCGGCTGCTCTAATTATTTTCGGGGGATTGGGACGCTGGGCAGGTCGTTAATACCAACCCCGCAACACGAAAATATTGGACACAAATCCGATATCGAACGCTCTCTATGCACTGCACGGCAAATGGGGTTGCGGTGACCGTACGAGGTGAGGCGACGGAGGTGAGGAAGGGAGGGGGCTTTGATGGGTGGAAGGGCGGGAAAATAAAGGAGGTTGGAATTGGAAGGACTACGAAGAAAGGGCGGCAAGGAAAGGAGGCAGGAGTGAGGTGGAAAGAGATGGGTGCCGAGTGTGATTAAACGGTGAGGGGCGATGAGGGAGAGGAGAGAGAAGGGTGGGGAACAGCAAAAGGTAAAAAGGCAGAAAGAAGCAGGTAGGTACGCGTGGTTGTAGGAGGCGTAAGGAATGAGGCGTGAAAAAAAGGGAAAAATTCCGAGAAAAGAGAATCGGGCATGGACGGGAGGGCACGAGAGAAGGGGAAGGACCGGTGCATGATATCTATTTATTTACTAGTGGACCCGACAATTCTTCGCTCTTGCAATGTATTACAGATCGCATACTACTGGTCACGTAATTGTTAATCACGTTTTAATCTACGCTCTGCAAATCATTCAATAGACCAAAGAGCTCGAGTGCGGTTCCATCTCCCTCTCCTACCGTCTCTCCTACCGTCTCTCCTACCGTCTCTATCCCCGTCTCTATCCCCGTCTCTCTCGTCATCTCTCTTCCCATCTCTCTTCCCATCTCTCTATGTCTCTCTTTGTCTCTGTGTCTCATTCTTTCTATGAGTCTCTGTTTCTGTTTGTTTCTCTCCGTCTCTGTCTGCCTCTCTCTGTATCTGTCTCTCCCTGGCAAAATTTCACTATCCGAGGGGGCAGAATACCCAATGAAGACGTCTTAATAATCGTACTTCAGTGCGCAGTGGGCTGCATAAAGAGCGCGTGGTATAAAGCGCTTTGATCAGGCCCTTGAGTCTACATAAAATCATCAACGCGCGTCCATGTCCCCATGTGTATGCACAATCCCATTGCTATATTCCTATATTCTTTCCGGAAGTGCAAAAAATACGTTGACAAAGTTTTATCGCAATCAGAAAAATAATACGGCAGCTCATTAAGCATGATCAAATAAACAAACATTGTCTTACATAAGATGTGTTTAGTCAAAAACAGTAAAAACTGTATGCGACGTATGGGAAAAATATCATTGCGCACATTAGGTGATAGGCAGGAAAAGAGAAGGAGAGATTTTGGAGGGGCGGGGAGGGCCGAGAGAGGGGTTGTGTTAAGAGGTGGGGCAGAGACGATGGGGAGGGGCGAACTGAAGGGAATATAGTGAAGTGATGGTGTTAGGAGGGCAGCGGTTGGGGTGGTGTGGGGAAGAGTGGGAAGAGATGGTTTAAGGATAAAAAAGGAGGGGTGGATGGGAAAGTGAGGGAAGTGTAAACGGTAAAAGGGGAAAGGGAGTGAGAAAGGGGAGGGACATGGTTGGGGGATAAAGTGAAGAGAGAGCAAGGTGAATTACTATAGAGAAATACATAACACTGCGATATATCTGGAGACATTTCAAGAGAGCGGCATTCGCCCGGCATTGATGGGAGAAACAACGACACACTACCGATCGGAGCAGCCGGCCACTAGAATTCTCCTCCAGACAGCGACTGCATTCGACCCAGTTTTCTAACTAGTGTCGAAAATCCTGCCACCTTCGGGACTCGAACCTAGGATCTCGCGGCTAGAGGCAGTGCACTGACATCAGTTGATGCGCCTGACCACCTTTCCGGTGCGATGGCTCACAAATGGAGTGGAACTGTGGAGAGATTGAGGGCTGCATTCAGCCACTCTGGACCAAGATATTTCAACGAATAATTATAAACTAATGGTGCTAAAGAATGGCACAGGCTTTCCCGTATTAGTTTTCTATTTCCTTCGGTCTCCGCTAGCTATTCGAACATGCCACATACTCTTGACTACTGTTATCTATCGCCGCTCAAAGTAAATTTTTTTTAATTTTCTTAATTTTTCAGTTTCCTAATAATAGAACGGAAATTTTATTTTAAAAACAATAAAGAACAGTAAATCGCGTTCTAAATGACATTTTTCTTTGACAAATTTGGAGCCGTTTTTAAGAAAATGGCGCTTAAGCACTACAGTATATTTTAAGTTTTCGAAAACCTTCATTTGAAGTCACCTCAAGCACATTAGCTCACAAATACAATAGCGTTTGCAAATTGCTGTAAATATGCATATTCACGGTGTGAGACATATTTAAAAAACATATTTGTGTGATTTAAAAAATAATACACCGAAATGAACTTTACGTCATGTTAAAGAGTGTAATTCGTACTATCCGTTCGAAAAGTTGAAGAAAAAATTTGGAGCCGTTTTTGAGAAAATGACGTTTGAGTGTTTCTGAAATTGCGAACTTTTGAGATAGTTTGACAGAAAATGATTAAGTTTTCGAGAAGCTTTATGTAACATTATTTAATGCACATGTACCTACTCAAAAATATATTCATGTGAACAAATTGCCGCTAATGTAAATATTAAACAGACGAGAGAGAAGTGAAAAAAATTAAATTTTTGTATTTTTTGAAAAAACAAAAGAATATAGCAATATGGTGTTTATGTCATCTTATAGACTGCATTTAGCACAATCCCCACCAAAAGTTTAAAGAATAAAATTTGGAGCGGTTTTTGAGAAAATTTTGAAAATATCCCAGGGGCTTCATGTAAAATACTCCCAAAAACAAATGAACAATTTTCAAAATCTCAGAGATTCGACTCAGCCCAAATAGACAGGGGTTTCTTCAATTTATAAAAAAATCGTTCGCATGCTCTGGGCACTAGTGTTGTCACATACACCAGACAGACGAACGGACGGACAGACGTTTAGAAAAAACGTTTTTTGGTATCAGGGGACCCCAAAACGTGTATTTCCGTTGAAATATCGAAATCGATTTTCCGCAGCATTACATAACCCTCCCTAAACTACGTATATACGTACGTATACGGGAAAGTAAAAATTAAAGAAAAATAGTGTTTATGACGAATGTAGAGTATGTCATCAATCATTAAAGGTAATGTATCAACTGATAAATAGGTGCACCAGCCTGAACAACACACAGTATCTACACTGGCTGAACCTGATAGAAAATACACACCAACACTGGCAACTAAACGTAAGCTTCTGAAGAAAAATGAATCATTCCTTTTTTTGAATACAAAGGCATATAATGTCCCTCGAAGAAAGTAATCAGTTAATAGTAGTTTAAGAAATTAGTTTATAATGTTGCTTTATTGCAGCAGTACATGTTTTGAAAACGAGTAACGTTAGGAGGAGTTTTAAAATTTGTACGAATGATATAATGCAACATTATAAATGAGTTGCATTCGCAAGTATTATTTGCAATAATTAGGACTTTCTACTCACAAAATTATTACAAAATCTGAAAAGCCAACCTTCGAAATTTGGCGAATTTTTGTAACGTTTGTAAATGTGTAAAACTGGAAACGTAGTGTGCCTGAAAGCCTCTCAAACCTCAAACTCCCGGTAATAAATATGAGAGAAAAAATTAATCATAATGACATAAAACTAGAATACTCATCCCCCTGGCGTTTATCCATCACGACCGTCACACAAGAACCACTGCGAGTAGTTAAAGTACCCTCGGCCACGGCAAGAAGGCGGCGGCGAGGCACGGGCCGAGTAAAAATAGCCGATAGGGAGCCAGCGGCCCGTTATTTACGGCGGCTATCGGCCTAAGCCACCCCATAAACACTGAGAACACGAGGCAAACCTGAACCACAGAGCACTCCCCCGCTGCTGCTACCCACACCGCAGCCACCTCCACTGTCACCGCAACCCGCACTATCTTCCGTCCCGCCACGGCCGGTCCCCCCCCCGCCCCTTTCTGTCCCGTCCCGTCTCGTCACCTCTCGTCACGCCCCGACGCGCCCATAACGCCCCGTCCTGTTACGCCCCGCTCCGTCTCGCCTCGTCTCATCCCTTCACACCCCGTCACGTCACGTCACGATCCTCCCCGTCTCATTCCATCCAGCCCCGTCCTGTCCCGTCCCATCTCTCCCCCGTCACACCCCATTACGCCCAGTCTCGCAGCGTCACGCCACGCCCTGCCACATCCCATCCCGCCCCGTCCCATACCGCTCCGTCACACCTCATCTGTCTCGTCACGTCCTGTCACGTTCCGTCACGCCCCACACCGTCCCATCCCATCTCGCCCCGTCACACCCATCACGCTCCGTCACGCCCCGTCACGCTCCGTAATGCTGCGCCCTGTCCCATCCAATCGGGTTACTGTTACCATTACTCCCAATGTCACGTACAGTGGTCGCTATATGACCTTAGAAGTTAAAAAGTGACCTTAAGTAAGTAAAAACTTGGTGATGCTAAAACAGCATGTACTTTCTCACCCGTATTTTAATGCAAAATTACGAGAAAATAACTCATTTTCGAAACACCATACATCTCCTTACTTCAAAATCTATCTTTCAGGAACAGATTTCATTAAGGTAAAATCTTAAGAGGAAAGACTTCGAAGAAATTTTGAACTTTCGCAATTTTCGAAAATTTAGGGTATTTAACGAACATTAGACCTGAACCATTCTCTTAAACGTCCTTCACGCTATCCAATATCATTTAATCAAAAACGATGGAGCCATTTTTGGAAAATTTGGAAAATGTCCCAAGGGCTTTTTGTAAAGTACCCTCCAAAATTAAAATATCAGTTTCAAATTCAAGGAACCACGACATCAGCCAGATCGATTTGGCATTATCATTTTGTAGAAAATCGACTTAACGGTTTAGCTGATAGCACTGTTCACAGACAGGCGCGGACAGGCAGTGGTTAAGCCGTCATTAGATCTTTCGGCATTAAGGATCCACATAACGTGGATTCCAGCTACCCCACGTGTTATAGGATTTCCTCCTCTAAATTTAGCCAAGGGATTTATCCAGTTTTTCGTAACTAGACCCTGTAATAAGAGTTTTCTTCCGTAAATTCGCTCACTCAAAATTTGTTCACTCAGCTTTACATAACTTGATCCCTACTCCATAGCGAGAAAGTAAAAATATTTTTACGATTATTATTTGTTCTTCCAAATTTTTTCTTTGCAATTAGTCCAAATAGTATGTTCTTTCCAAATTAGTTAGACTGTACTTTGACCTTTAATTTAAAGACAGATTAATAACTTAAAATCACTGCTTTATATCAATAAATAAATTCCATGTGATACATAAAAACATCGGCGTATCAGAAATTAATTATTTCCATCGCCAGACTTAATGCTAAAAAAATGATAAAACAGAATATTATATGTTTAATTAATTGTTTGTTTTTGCCAATGATCCTGATGATGGAAACAATTAATTTCCGAAACTCTGCTGTTTTCATATATCACATGTAATTTATTTATGGATATAAATCAGTGATTTTATGTTATTAATCTGTCTTTAAAGGTCAAATTACAGTCTGACTAATTTGGAAAGAACATACTATTTGGACTAATTGGAAAGAAATAATTTGGAAGAACAAATAATAATCTCAAAAATATTTTTACTTTCTCGCTATGGAGTAGAGACCAAGTTATGTAAAGCTGAGTGAACAAACGGCGAAGAAAACTCTTATTAAAGGGCCTAGTTACGAAACACTGGTAAGATCCATTTGCTAAATTTAGAGGATGAAATTCTGTAACACGTGGGGTAGCCAGAATTCACGTTATGTGGATCCTTAATGCCCAAAACTCGATATAAATCAGTGATTTTATGTTAATATTTTGTCTTTAACAGAGACCAAAGTACAGTCTGAGTAATTAGTAAAAATATTTCGAAGCCATCAACACCCTGTGAAACGCGGGGTGAGGCCAGGTCCACCAGCACTGCTTTCCCGTCGTCAGTGATTGCAGTGGTGAAGGCGTCGGAGAAGTTGGGACTCGGAGAGGGGAGGAAACTTCCCCTCAGCCACTCTCCGCGCATGCGAACTCCGGACGTTTTTCTCTAAGTTGCCGAGCCGCACCGTAGGAAGTGGACGTGCTCTCAACTTGCCAATACCCGTCGGGCGATTCTTCCACCATCACTCGCGCTCGTGTCGCGCGAAGAGCGAAGGGTGGAAAGGGGCTATCCGCAAACGCGATCGGATCAGGGGTTTCTCTCGCCCTCGGCCGATTCGCGGAACAAGTTGAGGCGAGGACCGGCGGTCAGGCGAGGTCCGGCATGCGAACGAGGGACGCCGTCCAACAAAGTTGACGGCCGTTGGACGACGCGGAGGGTCGGATGGTGCCCCGCCACACTCGCTCACTCCCCTCAGCCCTACACTCGATACTCCCTGATTCCTTTGAACCTTACCCTCCTGACTCCCTTACCCTCCTGACTCTCTTTCCTTTCCGAGCTTCCAATTATAAACAATCGACTTTGCTAATTGTGAAATCACTTGTATAGTATGTGATACACGTAGTAAAATAGGTTTAGAGTATGAAATGATGTCGTAGGCTTCCGCCGCCAGAGTTATGATCTGGGCTGTCCGGGTGATGCAGTGTTAATGTCTGAGGTGTCGACGTTTCACCCTCCACCCAGTTGTACCCGACTGGCCGTCGCCATGGCTTATCACCTGGCCCATCTCTATATAAACCAGAGCGCTCAACATCCTTGCGCAGTACAGCCCTGAAGAGGACCGCGATATGTCGGTCGAAACGTCGCCACTTCAGCCATCAACGCGGCATCACCCGGACAGCCCAGATCATAATAGAGTATCAGTTAAAATTGTAAATATTAGTGCCATCCTAATTTTCTTGATTTATACTTGATACTGGATTCTGATAGATGAGCTAGCTTTCTAAATAGTATAGTTCAGTACCTTAAATTCACACAATATTGTGGTAGTTTATTTTATTATTCATTCGTTTATTATTTTCTATTTTGTAAAAAATTTTACATCCACACTAGTGAACCTTCGTCCAACTCGTAGAGAACAAACAACACATCTTCCAAACTACCAAGGTTTGCTCTTCTACCCTCACCACTCCTGTCCTCCATCCTATTAACCGTTCTCTCTGTTCCTTCCATTTCATCCTTCTGCCCCTTATATCCTTACATATCTTCCTTTAGTCCCTTACCGCCATTCCCTTCTTTCCTCATTATCCTATCTATCGCCAATCCCTCTCTTAACATTTACCTGTTCTTCTCTCTCCCTGTCTCTGTCTCTCTGCGTCAATCATTTCCGTCTTTTATTTCTGGTTCCGCCACTTCCTTCCTTCTAGCGACCGGCTGCTCTGATCGGTAGTTTTCCGTGGTAGTTCTTCGATCAGCACCGGGCGAATGCCGGACACGTACTCTGCGTGTACTCTGTGTTCACCTAACCAATGCGCGCGATCTTTCCTTCCCCGTGTTTGTCCCACACTCACCCCGTACTTACACTGCCACTGCCACACATGACAGGAGACCAGTGACAGGGAGCTTAACGCTTTTCCCGCCTGGGCGGTGCCCGCTCCTTCACGAAAGCGTTTCTACTCTCAGTTTCTTGTGATCATTCTCTCAATTCCTTCCTTTCGGAACCTTATCTTTCTTCGTCATTGCTTCTCTTCCTTTCCGTCTATTTCACTCCATCCATCCCTGATCTCTTTCCTTCCTCCCCTTTCATCCTGTTGCCACCTTCCTTCATTTGTTTCCCTTTCTCCTTCTTTCACATTTTGTATATCTTCTCTGTGTTACCTCACCTTCTTCCTAGTTCTTAGGTTCCATCTCGTTCCATCCCTTTTCTCCTTTCGTTCCCTTCTCATTTCTCACAATTCTTCTTTTTCTTCTCTATCTTCTCTCGTTTCTCTCCCTTTTCTTCCCTCTTTTTCCCTTTAACCCATTCTCACCATTACTTCCCTTCCTTTCGTCGTTTTCATTTCTTCGCCCCGTCAACGGCTGTCCAAAATTGTTTAAACTAACGTAATAGTTTTAAGAAATGAATATTTACAATTTATACAATGTTGCATGTGTAACAAGTATTGGATTATTCATAACTCAGTTTTATGCTGCTCAGCAATCCTGGCGTGTGATTGCTCTCTTGAATTCTGATCAACTCTTCCACGACTTCTTATCAAATTCATCGCACGAAGTGTGGCTATAAGACTTTCACGATCTCCTGCCTTTTCCACTTCACTGTTTGAAACACCCCTCTTGAGGGCTGTGAAAGATAATTGGACACGGAAGAGAACTGCATCATTCCAACAACTTCGATTGCTTTGTACTTCATTCAATGTATTTTAATGACATTTTTAGGAGACAAGGAAAAGTCACTTACCACGATGTTAATTTTTTTTTGCTTGATGGAAAGAAATACACTTTAATTCACTATGTTTAATATTATTTTTGCATCAAAACAAGAGTTACGTATTTGATCACATGCTACACTCTTCTTTTCCTTGTGTTTATTATTCCAGTACCAGCAGAACTAGGCAGACGTTGTCCTGTTCTCTGTCTCTCTCTCTGTCTATGTCTCTCTCTCTGTCTATGTCTCTCTCTCTGTCTATGTCTCTCTCTCTGTCTATGTCTCTCTCTCTGTCTATGTCTCTCTCTCTGTCTATGTCTCTCTCTCTGTCTATGTCTCTCTCTCTGTCTATGTCTCTCTCTCTGTCTATGTCTCTCTCTCTGTCTATGTCTCTCTCTCTGTCTATGTCTCTCTCTCTGTCTATGTCTCTCTCTCTGTCTATGTCTCTCTCTCTGTCTATGTCTCTCTCTCTGTCTATGTCTCTCTCTCTGTCTATGTCTCTCTCTCTGTCTATGTCTCTCTCTCTGTCTATGTCTCTCTCTCTGTCTATGTCTCTCTCTCTGTCTATGTCTCTCTCTCTGTCTATGTCTCTCTCTCTGTCTATGTCTCTCTCTCTGTCTATGTCTCTCTCTCTGTCTATGTCTCTCTCTCTGTCTATGTCTCTCTCTCTGTCTATGTCTCTCTCTGTGTCTATGTCTCTCTCTCTGTGTCTATGTCTCTCTCTCTCTGTCTATGTCTCTCTCTGTCTATGTCTCCCTCTCTGTCTATGTCTCCCTCTCTGTCTATGTCTCCCTCTCTGTCTATGTCTCCCTCTCTGTCTATGTCTCCCTCTCTGTCTATGTCTCCCTCTCTCTATGTCTCTCTCTATGTCTCTCTCTCTATGTCTCTCTCTCTATGTCTCTCTGTCTATGTCTCCCTCTCTATGTCTCCCTCTCTGTCTCCCTCTCTGTCTCCCTCTCTATGTCTCCCTCTCTATGTCTCCCTCTCTATGTCTCCCTCTCTATGTCTCCCTCTCTATGTCTCCCTCTCTATGTCTCCCTCTCTATGTCTCCCTCTCTATGTCTCCCTCTCTATGTCTCCCTCTCTATGTCTCCCTCTCTATGTCTCCCTCTCTATGTCTCCCTCTCTATGTCTCCCTCTCTATGTCTCCCTCTCTATGTCTCCCTCTCTATGTCTCCCTCTCTATGTCTCCCTCTCTATGTCTCCCTCTCTATGTCTCCCTCTCTATGTCTCCCTCTCTATGTCTCCCTCTCTATGTCTCCCTCTCTATGTCTCCCTCTCTGTCTATGTCTCCCTCTCTGTCTATGTCTCTCTCTGTCTATGTCTCTCTCTGTCTATGTCTCTCTCTCTGTCTATGTCTCTCTCTCTGTCTATGTCTCCCTCTCTGTCTATGTCTCCCTCTCCGTCTATGTCTCCCTCTCCGTCTATGTCTCCCTCTCTCTCTATGTCTCCCTCTCTCTCTATGTCTCCCTCTCTCTATGTCTCTCTCTCTATGTCTCCCTCTCTGTCTATGTCTCTCTGTCTATGTCTCCCTCTCTATGTCTCCCTCTCTATGTCTCCCTCTCTACGTCTCCCTCTCTGTCTATGTCTCCCTCTCTGTCTATGTCTCCCTCTCTGTCTATGTCTCCCTCTCTGTCTATGTCTCCCTCTCTGCCTATGTCTCCCTCTCTGTCTATGTCTCCCTCTCTGTCTATGTCTCCCTCTCTGTCTATGTCTCCCTCTCTGTCTATGTCTCCCTCTCTGTCTATGTCTCCCTCTCTGTCTAAGTCTCCCTCTCTGTCTATGTCTCTCTCTGTCTATGTCTCTCTCTGTCTATGTCTCTCTCTGTCTATGTCTCTCTCTGTCTATGTCTCTCTCTGTCTATGTCTCTCTCTGTCTATGTCTCTCTCTGTCTATGTCTCTCTCTGTCTATGTCTCTCTGTCTATGTCTCTCTCTGTCTATGTCTCTCTCTGTCTATGTCTCTCTCTGTCTATGTCTCTCTCTGTCTATGTCTCTCTCTGTCTATGTCTCTCTCTGTCTATGTCTCTCTGTCTCTCTCTGTCTATGTCTCTCTGTCTCTCTCTGTCTATGTCTCTCTGTCTCTCTCTGTCTATGTCTCTCTGTCTCTCTCTGTCTATGTCTCTCTGTCTCTCTCTGTCTATGTCTCTCTGTCTCTCTCTGTCTATGTCTCTCTGTCTCTCTGTCTATGTCTCTCTGTCTCTCTCTGTCTATGTCTCTCTGTCTCTCTCTGTCTATGTCTCTCTGTCTCTCTCTGTCTATGTCTCTCTGTCTCTCTCTGTCTATGTCTCTCTGTCTCTCTCTGTCTATGTCTCTCTGTCTCTCTCTGTCTATGTCTCTCTGTCTCTCTCTGTCTCTGTCTCTCTCTAACGCTCTCTCTCTCTTCACGCATTTTCCTTCATTCTCTCTCCCTCTCTCTTTCCATATCCTTTTCCCTTTCTCACTTCTTCCCTTCTTTTCCCTTTCTCACTTCTTCCCTTCTTTTCCCTTTCTCACTTCTTCCCTTCTTTTCCCTTTCTCACTTCTTCCTTTCTTTTCCCTTTCTCACTTCTTCCTTTCTTTTCCCTTTCTCACTTCTTCCTTTCTTTTCCCTTTCTCACTTCTTCCTTTCTTTTCCCTTTCTCACTTCTTCCTTTCTTTTCCCTTTCTCACTTCTTCCTTTCTTTTCTCTTTCTCACTTCTTCCTTTCTTTTCCCTTTCTCACTTCTTCCTTTCTTTTCCCTTTCTCACTTCTTCCTTTCTTTTCCCTTTCTCACTTCTTCCTTTCTTTTCCCTTTCTCACTTCTTCCTTTCTTTTCCCTTTCTCACTTCTTCCTTTCTTTTCCCTTTCTCACTTCTTCCTTTCTTTTCCCTTTCTCACTTCTTCCTTTCTTTCCCCGCCCTCTCTTTCATTCCGCCCTCTCCTTTTCCATATTTCTCCTTCCGCTCTCTCTTTCCTCTCTACCGTTCTCCACCTCCATTCCTACCCCCTCTCTCTTTCTCTCCTCTTTTTCCGCTTTACTCCTCTTTTTTCATCTCTGATTTTCCATCTCTCTCCCGTATATCATTTTCCCTTCTCTCTCTTTCTTCCTTCTTTTCCCCCCTTCGCTGTCCTCTCCTCCGGTTTTCCCCTTTTTCCTTTCCCCTCTCTATTCTCTCCTTTTCCCCTACCTGTCTTTTTAGCTTTCTCTCTTTCCCCTTCCCCTTTTTCCCCTCCTCCTTTTTTCCTTTTATCTTTTACCTTCTCATTTTTCTCTTTTCCCCTCTCTTGTATTACCCACTTTCTTTTTCCCTTCTCTTTCTTTTCCTCTATATTTTTCCTCTTTTCATTTCTCTTCTTTTTTCTTCTCTTTCACTATTTCTTAAATCAAAAAATATGTGATTTCTAAGAACGTGTATAAATCAAACATGCATGGAAAAACTAAATAGAAACAATATACTTTATTTTATTTCCTCAGGTAGGCAACTACCAAGCTGGCAGGTCCTGTCTAATGACATTTGCGATAGTGTGGTACTTGTGCATGGGTGCGTGTGTAAGAGAAGCAAAGCAGACAAAGTCGAGAAAAGAAAAATCTCGGCCGTTATGTAGCCTGTGTGTCCCGGCATTTATCTGACATTGATCGGAGGAACTACGGAAAGTAAGCGATCAGAGCAGCAGGCCGCATAATCTCCCTCCGAACAGCGTCTGAATTCGGTCAAGCTATGTAGCCGGGATCGGAAATCCACGCGCGAAACATTAGGAGGAGACTAACTGAAACAAGAGCCTTTTGCAGATTAAACTGACGCGAGCATTGCGATAGTGGAGCCTTCGTCGCGGGCTGAAAAGCCTCTCGAGCGAAGATTTACGCGCGCGGAAAAGGAAATGAACAGCTAAGTCTTGCTGTCGTCGCTCTTATCTTGTCGGGCGTCACTTCAAATAGTTTCTACTCGTTTACAGTGCAGCAAAGGACGCCAAACACGGTTCAACTCATGCTCGGACAGTGTCGTAGACATTTAACGTACGTATAAAACTTGTGTTTGGTTGGTAAGTATAGGTTTACTGTCTGGTGTCGGAACATTTCGTCGCCTTTTTCATATTTCACATGACCAAAGAGGCAAACTTTATAGCTGCGATGGAAACTAATTGTAGCTGAAACTTTTTCAGAAAGTCATAATGAAAGCACCAGTTATATTAGCCTTAGTGGTTGACGCGCCTTAGTGGTTGACGCGCCTTAGTGGTTGACGCGCCTTAGTGGTTGACGCGCCGTAGTAGTTGACGCGCCTTAGTAGACCACTAAGGCGCGTCAACCACTAAGGCGCGTCAACCAGCTCTGAGGAAGGTCGCAGAGACCATTTCTTTCAGAGATCTCGGTGTTGCCCAGGATTTTTAGTCTTTTAGCGGCAAAAATTGCTTGTGTAATGTCTTAAATGCAGGTTACTGGTCTTCAGCTCCGGCCGTGCCGGAGATAAGGAGAATATATTTATTTTTACATTTATTTAATTTTAAATTAGGCACTACATTTCAGTTTTACGAAGTTATTCTCAGCTCCTCTCAAAGAAGCAAAGGTAGCTCAGGGCATCAATTGCAATGCGTCTGACCGTGAGGTCCTAGAGTTCGGGTCCAGACGGTGGTAGGATTTTCATCACTATCTATCACTTCATCACTCCACTAATCACTTCATCACTCGACCTAGCTTGTCACTAGATAGAATTCAGCCACTGTCTACGGGATAATTCTAAATGTCGGCTGCTCTGATAGGTAGTTTTCTATGGTTCCTCTGACCAATACCAGGCGAATGTCAGGAAGGTACCTTAACAAACGGACCGTACATCTTACCTACCTCTTCCTTGTACTATCCTCAGCCCTTACTTACACTCTCGTGCACTACACTACCACACGTGCCGGGAGACTGTTCGGGATATTTAGAGCTCATGCCGTCTGGAGCGGTGCCCTGCTGGTAGGAGATACCTGGATGAGAAAAATTTCCACAGAAGAATTAACGTATCTAAGTTTGGAGCAATAACTGCCAATTGACTTCTCAAAAAGAAGTCTTGGGCCAGATTGCCAGTAATTTACCCCCCACAATCTGCCGATTGTTCCAACCCTTACTTTTAAATCTCCCGCCAGTTGCTAGGGACGCTGTGCGCGCGAACTCTAGTAAAGGCGGCTCCACACATGCGGCATTCGGCGAATCCCGAGCAACCGCTCGTCGAATCCCTAGTAGTGTGGAAGGGTCACTTGCGAGTCGCCGAGCGCCGAACATTCGGTGTCGAACCGCGTGTCGGTCTTTACGACACGTCAATTGGGAGCGAACATTCGCCGAACACATCATCTGTTGGGGACCGAGCAAGCAGCATCTCGCTGGTCTGCGAATGCCGAATGTGTGGAGCCGCCTTAAGCTACATCCCTTGCCCGCGACCTTGACATAGGAGTCTGCCTTAGGAGAAGCGAAGCTTGTGGAGAGGGTGGAGCAAGGTGGAGAGGGTGGGGGCGAGCCGCGGAGCGGTTTGGGACCACGCTTCTGCCAAACGCAGACGTTGCGTCGCCACCCCACCCCCATCCGCTGCGGGGCGGGGCGGGGCGGGGCGGCGCGGGGCGGGGCGGCGCGGCGCGGGGCGGGGCGGGGCGTCGTCGGCCGTATCGCTGCGCCTCGAGCTCGTATCTTGTTTGCATGGTAATGCGCAACTTTGATTGACAAGCCAATCTCCGGGGGTTCGCGGCTTCATTAAACGCTTCTGCGAAAACGCCCCGCCTGCCGGGCGAGGTCCGGGTCGCGAGGTTCGTCGCGCGTCGCGCCCGTCGCGCCGGTAGGCGCCGAGTCGCCAGCTCGCTGATTTGATTCATTGATTGTTACTGATTCAGGGCGCGTCAACTACTAAGGCGCGTCAACTACTAAGGCGCGTCAACTACTATGGCGCGTTAACCACTTAGGAACGTCAACCACTAAGGCGCGTCAACCACTAAGGCGCGTCAACAACTAAGGCGCGTCAACCACTAAGGCGCGTCGACCAGCCCTGAGGAAGGTCGCAGAATGTCGACCGAAACGTCGGCACCTTCGCCATGGAAGCGGCGTCACCCGAACAGCCTAGTAAATACTGACTCCGGCCGCGGAAACCTACGCTCTCAGATCTCCCACTGGATGGCGAGATCCGACGCCGACCTATCAGAGGCTAGCACCAACTAGGTATCACCCACCAGGACGTCACCGCCGCAACCGGGGCAAACTTTACGCTTCCGACCGATCTCCCGGCATGTGTGATAGTGTAGTGTGTGTAAGTAAGGGGTGAGGATAGGACAAGGAAGGGAATGGAAAGATCGCGCGCGGTCTGTGGTCCGCTCGTTAGGGTCCTGCTACGGCATTCGCCTGGTGGTGATCGGAGAAACTACGGAAAATACCCATCAGAGCAGCCGGCTAGTAGTATTGTCGTACAGACAGCGACTGAATTTGACCTACCTGACTAGCAAGTGACGAAAATGCTACCTCCGTCGCAAGTCGAATCTAGGACCTCCCGATCAGAGGCATTGCAGTAAAATCAATTGATACCCTGAGCCACCCCTCCCAGTTGCCTGCTCGCCCGCTTCGGTGGAGAGCAGCGGAGTCTTCGAATGAAATGGACCAGATGATATGGTTCTGGGCAGCAACGGGTGTCCTTGGTTTCGAGTTCCGGTTGTGCGGAAGGAGTTTCCGTCCTAGCTATATAGCGAAGTCGACGTCAGTCACTGAGTGGACGGCAGTCGACGTCTAGTGGTCGGCTGCTCTCATCAGTAGTTTTCTGGGGCAACGGGCCACACGTGATATTTCCTTCTTCTGTCTCGTCCTATCCCTACCCCTTACTTATTCACACACTTACATGCACTGTACTACTACATTTGTCGCGAGACCAGCCTAGAGCTTAGAGTCTGACCTGGCTGGGGAGGATTACCACTTGTAGGAGATACCTGGATGAGGAAACCCCGCAAGCTGACGGGAATAATTTTATTTTATATTTCAGTGGTAATTAATACATCACAAATTTCTCATAATAGATCCCCATTGAATCATAGAAAATTATTTTCAAACCTTGAAAATGTAAGAAAGCACATTAATAAAGATTTTTTTATTTTATCTCCCGTAATATCTACCTCCTTTTTATAGCTGTTCATGGTTATCTTCTATAATTTGGATAATGTAGTTCCATTGTATGTTTTAGAAGACGAAATGCATATACATGGGACTCACCTAGCGTAATGCGTTGTCATCTCCTCTACTTTTCACTAATTCATTCCGAAGTAATATTGAATTCGATTATGTTCATATTCCTGAATTTTTTTATTACACCCTACCTGGAAAGTTCAATTAATTGAAATTAGTGAAAGCGATTTTTTTTGTATTGGGAGATGTACTTTATTGATCTACGGAACCCTTTCAGTCATTTAGATTTAGTGATACGAACTTAATATATTAGCTACATTTGGCCCCGAACCGAGTCACGAACCCCACTACGGTCACAATACACGTTCTAGCTTACGTAGAATCCAAGTGCCTGAATACTTACATTTAAAATAATAATCAAGAGGCCCAGGATTTTCAGGGCGGGCGACTGATTTTTACACCCAATTACTCCAAAAAAAATGTTCGAAACTTTAACATGACCTAATTTTAAAATATGTTTTGATGAACTTATTTAAATAATAAAATAATAAATATTCAAAATTGTAGCTGTAGGAAAACGCCAAACAAAATTTGAATGTTTTATATTGTCGAAAAATCAGGGTTTTCATTCAACATGTGACCTGCACCATTTCTTAAACGTCCGTCAGACTATACCCCCAACAAAATTTCATTAAAAACGATTGAGCTGTTTTTGAGAGAAAAAGAGTTTTAACAAAACTAAAAATTGACTTATTTTATGCAAAATTATGAGAAAAACACTCAAAATACCTAAAAATTGTACATGATATTATTTCAAAATTTATCTTTAAGGAACAGATTTCATAAAGAAAAATAATCGATCTTAAATACTTTCGTTGTAGGAAGATGTGCTGACTCTCTTAAACGTCCTTCAGACTATCCAACAACAAAATTCAATCAAAATTATGGCGTTGTTTTTTTGAAAATTTTGAAAATGTCCCAGGGGCTTTGTAGTACTAAACAAAATGAAAATATCACTTACAAACTCAAAGGCCATCGATGTCAGCCAGATTGATCAAGGAATGTCAATTTTGGAGTAAATTTGCTGAACACTAGCGTTGTTCACTGACAGTCAGACAGACGGGCAGACGTTTTGCCGTCGTTGCATTTTTCAGTATCAAGGAAAAACCTACAAAACAGGTATTATGACACTACATAACTGTATCTTCTTTATAAGTTCCTTAAACGTGAGAAATTAAACTATTGGTGCCACAAAATGGCACAGACTTTCCCGTATTATTTTTCTATTTTCTTTCGTCTTGGCTAGATATTGGAACTTGCCCCATACCCTTGCCTGCTGCCATCTATCGCCATCGAAAGTACATTTAAAAAAAATTTCTTCATTTTTCGATTTTCTAAAAGTATAACAGAAATAGTATTTTAAGAATACTAAAGAACAGTAAACCCTTGTAATAAATGGCACTTTTCAATGAGAAATTTGGAACCCTTTTGAATGAAATGTTTAAGCGCTACAATAAATTTAAAATTAAAAGCTCTTTTTCACAGATTTTTATTTTTATTTTTAGAAAAACTTCATTTGAAGTAATTTGAAGCAGTTTAAATTACAAATACTACAGTATTTACAAATTGCTGGAAATTTGCATATTACCAGTGGGAGATCTTTCAAAAAAATTAGATTTGTCTTATGTTTGAAAAAACAAAAAAATACCTCGAAATGAACTTGATGACATATTAAAGAATGCAGCTAGCATTATCCATTCGACAATGTGGAAACAAATATTTGGAGCCATTTTTGAGAAAATGGCGTTTAAACGTTTCTGAAAATGCGAAAGTTTTCACCCAAAATGGTTGAGTTTGTATATGACATTATTTAAAGCACTAACTATAAATATAATGTGAACAAATCGCCGCTAATGTAAATATTAATGACATGAAACACATGACATGAAAGCTTCAAAACTATGTACATGAAAGAACCCACTACCGAGAACAAATTTTATTTCAAGGGCAAATTTCTATCTTTAATTTTGTCGCTGTAGGAAGACTCGGAAAACATTAAAACTTTCAAAGTTTTCAAAAAATCATAGTTGCCCGAGAAAATCGGACCTAATATCTTTATAAGTGTATTTTACTCTATTCTGAGACGAAATTTCAAAGAAAAAATTTGGAGACATTTTTTGAGAAAATTTTAAAAATGTCCCAGGGCTTCATGAAAAATGTTCCCCAAAACGAATGAATGATTTTCAACATTGCAGAGTTTTGACTCAGACCAAATAGACATAGGTTTCTTTAATTTGAAACAAATCCTGCGCATGGTTTAGGTGATAGTGTTGTTCACATACATCAGACGGGCAGACAGACGGACGATAGACACACAGACGGACGAACGTTTTGGGGAAAAAACACTTTTTCGGTATCAGGGGATCCCAAAACGTGTATTTCCGTTGAAATCTCGAAATCGATTTTCGCTGCATTACATATCTGTCCCTATACTACGAATATAAATATGAATACGGGAAAGTAAAAATGTTACCCATTTTTCTTACTTCTCACCACATCATGAGTTTGTATTGAATAGGTTCTAACTGAAAAAAAAAGTAAAACTGAGGCTATGTGCATATAGCATTTTGATCAATAACTTCTCATCTCGGAACTTGTCATTCCTGCTAGTTATTGACAAGTAAATAAACTAGCAATATTGTATAGCTCTATCTGCAACTTATTTATTTGAATCTGGCAATTAACATGGCATTCGTTGGATTCCTTAAAAATGTCCCAATATTGCTGTGTGACGATGAGAAAGCCCGCCCTATGGTTAAGAAGACCAGCACATATGGTGGAGGGATAAGGAGACCAGTATATATGGCTAACCGCGCGAAGCCCGTATCCCATGACCGAGAGGCTGGACCCCTGCTGATTGGCGAAGGCCGGTAACGGCATGTCGAGTCAAAGGACAGGACAGGCAATCATCTGCTAATCTGCTAACATAAAAACTTTTCTTGTATGAAGTGAAGCTTCCATTCATAGATGTATAACATTTAATAGCTTACTATGGAATTACCACATATGAATATAATGCAATTCGATCGTACACTCAAATGCACGACACTACCACCTACACCCGAAGACAAGTCGGGAACTTAGAACTGTCGCGGCTGGGACTGTGCCCGCTGGGTGGAGATGTGTGGCTGGGGAAACCCTGCTAGCCGACATGTAGGTCTGTGCTGGATCACGCCCTCTAGTGAGGGACGTTCAGCGCTACCTCCCGCGATAAAAACATACACTACGTTAACGGGTCTTATGATCTTAGCTGTTGACACGCTAGAAAACACCAATCAATAAATCAATCAAAACCTATTCACTGCTCTCACCTTAACCCTAAACAATCAAAACCTAATCACTGCTGTCACCTTAACCATAAAACAATCAAAACCTAATCACTGCCTCGCCTTAACCCGAGTATTACCAATGTGAAGGTCGTTTCAGATGCCTTCCGAGGAGTGTTTTTTTATAGGTTTCATTTTCTTAAAAAGCAGAAAATCATTTGTATAGTTATTGATGTGCCTCTTCATCAAAGTAGTATGCAATTTATTACAAGTGTTAGCTATAATTTAAAATAGTACAGTGTGAATAAAAAATCTGAACTAGTGTCTCAAAACTGTACATTCATAAAACATTTTGTAATTTTTGTAGTATTTCAAGTCTTAGTAAAATAATGTTTAATACATTACTACATTATGAAGATACATTCTTTACATTATGAAGATACGGCCTTTACTTGATATAAAAATGTAATAAGTTTTTCCATTGAAAATAAATATTGCTTGACTTTTTTTAAAGACCTGTAAATTAAATAATGTTTTTAATAATTACATATCTATACTATTAGTTATATCAATTTAATTAAATCGACTCAAACATGAATAAAATCTAAATTTAAACAATGCGATCCACTGACTCCCTCGTTTGTAATGCGAGGGATCATTTACATTTTATTATTGCTATGTTCAATGCTGTAAGCTGGTAGAGATGTTTGACATCGTGAGCGTCATAAAAAGTATTGAATATACTCATGGAAGAAAATCCCATCACCGAACTGATGATCTGACAAAATTAATATGTGGCACAGAATCGAAACTGAATTATGTGAAATGCAAACCTGCATTTCTTAAATTGGTCACCATGAAATACTCTATGTAACTATGATCATCACAATTGCTTTTACCTTACCTGTAATATCAAAATATATCTTCCTTTTTCTCTAATGTAAAAAAGTAAAACTAATATTTTTTTATTAAATACCACTGCACTGAATTAATAATTATACATATTAGGACCAGGATTAATATCGGATCAAAAAGATACATGTTCTTTAATATCTATCTGCCAAGACTAGTAAAGTGATTTTAAATGGATGTGAAAGTAACGTAATTAGTTAATTATGCAAATCCAAGTAGCTAATTAACTCACTAATTTGAAAGACTTAAAAGACAAATTAGTATTGAGAAGGGGAAAAGTTCTGGTTCGCTATTGGAATGCAGATTTTCTCCGAATTTTTTTCAATTTTTCGAAGAGCTCGCCCAGATCAAAGACTTCGTTGGGTGCTTACGAAATATCAATATTAGCATCTTAAACGAAATTTTCAGATCACAAAATTTCCTTTACTGTGGAAAATACGTTTGCGATCACGTCAAGCTTTGATTTTTTTAATTAATTCTTGTCGTAAGCTCGTAGTTTTTGTGACTGAACCAAAGTCGTTAAGCATTCTGTGGAGTTTTTGGGTAGACTACAGCAACAAGCGACTTTCGGTCCATTTCATTGTAACTGAAAGCTTGAAATTTTATTGAAATATACTTCTTGCCAAACAACCGTCTTGAACCTTACGTAGGTTTCAGGCGCTTTATGCTAGGAGCTTGGATTACAGCTAATGATCGAATTGAGCTAAATTCCAATTAGTCGTTTATTGATATGGGCATTATTAAAAATGGGTTGATGAAGTCTGAAGTAAGAAAGACATCAAAATATTTTTCCAATTTTAAATGGATGAAGATGACTGTTAGGGATTCTCTCCTTCTGTACGCAATAAAATACACACTGGTACCTCAATAATTAATTAATTGACTTTTAGAATCCTTAACCGGAGAGAGAGCGTACATTCAGCCGCAACCTTTCCAGTTATTTTTCCCAAGAATACCTATCTGCAACACCCACACACGCGACTTTCCGTCACTCCCCCTCCACTGACCTCCAAAAAATGATAATCCTGACAAGGAATTCGGGCAGTAGACAGGGGTGCGCCCGCCCCTCTCGCGAACGCCTCGGGGTCTTTCCCCCCGGAGCGGTCGCCACAATGACGTTGGCCTACATTAGGTGGCTAGAGTAAGGGAAGTAACTTTCGGTGATGAGGAATAGCAGGTAGGCGATAAAAAGGGACCATATTACTTCTGGTAACATGCTAAAACTAGAGAAAGACAAGGTGTTGGCACATGGACCGCCAAATTAATTCACATTTGTCACCACGCTTCGAACAGCTCAGTTTCGCTTCTCTTTGAAGGCATTCTAGAAGAAAAGAAATTACATTTCAAACTTCTCGCCTTCGAGATAGTCTAATCTGGTTCAAAAACCGCGCGACTTTCTTCCCAATTGACCAAATACTCATTTTTTTGCATAAGCTTCTTTGAAATCGATTGTCAACTGCTTTCTATTAGTTCGAAGACATAGGTGAAGTTCTGCCACTGTGTGGAGAATTCTAGCGGCCAGCTGACAAGTTAGTGTCGAAAATTCTGCGGGGACGTGACGAAACGTGCGGGAGGGACGTGACGGAACGTGCGGGACGGGACGTGACGGGACGTACGGGACGGAACGGGGCGGGACGGGGTGGGACAAGGCGGGACGGGACGGGGCGTGACGGGGGGGACGGGACGGGGCGGGGCGGGGTGGGACAATGCGGGACGGGGCGGGACGGGGCGGGACGGGGTGGGACGGGGTGAGAGGAGAGGAAGAGCGAGACATGGCCGGCGATCGTCCGATGGCCCAAGCGACCAGTGCCCGGGTGCGTGACAGCTGCCGCTCAGCCGGCCGCCGCGGGGTCGCGTGGCCCGCCACTTCGCCCCCGAAACGGGCGATCGCTTCCAAAGGGCTCCACCCAGTGCCGGTACACTCCGAGGGCCACCTACCCTCTACGACCCCCCCCCCAACCCCCTACCCACCCACCCCCACCCACCCCCACACCCCCACCCCCACACCCCCACACACCCACCCCCACCCCCACACACCCACCCCACTTTTCTCCTTTTTCGTCATGTACAACGAGTTAGAGAACCCACAAGCAAATTAAGGGAGTAAAAGTCATTCGTGAGAAGGTGTATATTGATCGACTGCCGAGACTCATTAGACCTGTAAGTGTAGCGCAATTCCTTAGGGTAACGGTGATCCCCTTCAAACGAGTGATCACGCGTCAAAATACACGCAATACGGGGTTTCCCAGCTAGCAGCTAGCTAGCTCTCTCAGCGAGATACTACCCCAGCCGGGAGCAGCTCTAAGCTCTCGACTGTTTTCCCAGCATGTATGGAAGTGTAGTGAATGTAGGAGTAAGTGTGTGTAAGGGGGAGACGGAATAGAACGGAAAAATCGTCCGCGCTCCTTTATCCGTTCTTTAGGTATACTGCTTGTTTGCTCACTGATTTATGTTCAGAAATAAAATGCTCTCAGTGGGTTGTTGCACATTTTTACTTTAATGTGGTTGCAATTGGCGGAATAGACCCTTGTTTTGTTTAGTTTGTTGGTTTGTTGTCGGTCTATACGTTACTTTTCTTCCCTGTAAGTAAGTAGGGTAGTGTAAGTGTGTGTAAGGGGGAGAAGGATGAGGAAGGAAAAATCGTCCGCGCTCCTTGATCCGTTCTCTAGGAATGCTGCTTGTTTGCTCACTGATTTTTGTAGAGAAAGAAACTGCTCTCAGCCGGATTGATGTCCATTTTTACTTTATTGTGGTTTCAATTGGCGAAATGGACCCTTGTTTTGTTTATTGTGTTGTTTTGTTGGTTTATATGTCGCTTTTCTCCGCTTCCTTCGGACCGTTTCGTACGTTCTTGTTTTATTTTAAATAAGTTAATATTGGGTTGCATAAGTAATATAATGTAAATCTGGAATGATTTGAAATAAAATTGTTATATTTGACGCAACGAAACAACTATTTTTAGAGTTGATATCTACGTCAAATGGTTTCAATTTGAGTTATTTGAGAGTAGTAATTTCAGACTCATGAAATTAAAAGTATAGATTAACAATTCAAAGATATAAAAAGACAATAGTTCATTTAACTATGCATAACTACACTTAACTTCAAAGTATTGCGTTACGTGTAGATTCATTTACTTTATTGTATTCAAAATTTCACAGGTATATCATTATTAAGGTAATTGTGAAACTTCATTTCATTATTTTCACAAACCACTTAAACAAAAATGCATAGGATATGAAACGGATTAAAATCATAATCTTCAATGGAATATAACTAGACTGTTGAATTCATTTTTTCTCCAAGACTTTTCTCTGATGCAACAAAAGTATTTTAAAATTTTGTTTCAGGGTTTCTCCCTGGCACGCGAGGCATGAGGAAATCCAATACTGGTTCATTGATAAACGATGGACTGCCTAACACGGCGAGCGAGTTAGGTGGGGGTGGAGAAGGGGGTTGATGGCAGGAGTCGTTTTGACGGGGCTGAAGGCGGGAAATGGGGGCGGAGCAGTAACGCATGGGGGAAGGGAGAATGGGAGAGAAGGGAAAAGGGAGGGGGGACGAGTGAGGAAAGTCTGAGATAACGAGAGACGGAAACATTGGGTTCAAAATGCGAGGATGGAAGGGCATTTGAGAAACACGAGGGATTGTAAGGTAAGAAGGAGGAGGAGAGGGCGGAAAGGAAAAAGTAAGCAAGGGATGGACCATGAGGGAGGGAATGTGCGAGGGTGGAAGATAAAGGGGCGTTCTAGGGGCGTGGACACGTGGACGAGAAGGAAATGTAGGGCGGTACAGAAAGGAATGGCTGCTGGAAAAGGTAGGTGGGGAGGAAAGTTGGCTGAGCGGGAAGAAGGAGGTAATGGATGTGGATGGCGGAGAGGGACATGAGATAGGGACTAAGCGCGGGAGAGCGGGAGAGCGAGAGTGGGGAAGGAAGGATCCGGCGGCATGGCGGTCGGACGGGTGGGTGGACGGGTGGGTGGACGGGTGGGTGGACGGGTGGGTGGACGGGTGGGTGGACGGGTAGGTGAACGGGTAGGTGGACGGGTGGGTGGACGGGTGGGTGGACGGGTGGGTGGACGGGTGGGTGGACGGGTGGGTGGACGGGTGGGTGGACGGGTGGGTGGACTGGTGGATGGACAGAGGGGCAGGATGGGCAAAGGGGATGGATGAGGGGCAGAGGACGGAAGGGAAGAAAAAAGGGTGGAAGGGATAGGGCAGGAGACAAACGCGACGAGGTGGGAGGTGTGTGTGGCAGTTGCGAGGACGAGCGGTCGACTGATGGGCATGTGAGAAACGGGCGGAAGGACGAATGAGCTGGAGGCGGGTGGATGGGAGAATGGCCGGATTGTTTGGCGGCAAGTTGGGGCTAGTAGAAGGATACGAAGGTTGGTGGAAGAGTAGCAGGTTGGTGGGAAGGGCGGCCGGGAGGATGGGAAGGGCATAAGGTACGTGGGAGGGCATGGGAGGGCGGAGGTCAGGAAAGTGTGCGGGAGAAATGTGGACGTGCGGGAGACGGGTGGTTAGGAAGGCGGGCGGAAAGTACGTGGAAGTGTGGCTGGGTGTGGGAGGGTAGCGGGAATATTTGAGGGGAAGCGAGATGCGGGTAAAGACGAGTGGGACGGCAGGAGGCTGGTGGGAGGGTGAGGGGCTGGTGGAATGGTGGGAGACTGATGGCAATGTGGAAGGGCGCGAGGGCGGGTGAGGGGAGGGTAGGGAGGGCGAGAAGTGGGAGGGCGGCCAGGAGAGTGGAAGGACGCCCAAGGCGGTGGGAGTACAACGAGGAGGGTGGAAGGATGTCTGGGAGGGAGCGACGGGCGGGGGGCAGGAGGTGGGGAGGGCGATGCAAAGGAATGTGGACGTGCGGCAGGCCGGAGGTTGGGAAGGCGGGCGGAACGTACGTGGAAATGTGGCCAGCGGTGGGAGGGTGGTCGGAATATGTGACGGGAAGCGAGAGGCGGGTGCGAACACTGGGAAGCTGGTGGGATGGCGTGAGGCAGGTGCAAGGGTGGAAGACTGCTGGAAATGTGGGAGGGTGGGAGGGAGGGGGACGAAAAGGCGGGGGGGGGACTTTTAATGAACGTTCACCTGTCAGCGAAATGTTCTCGACAGGCATGCAGAATTCTGCACTTTCCACGGAATTGAAGGCGGGGCATCGGAGGTGGGAAATATTTAACTAGCTACGTACGAATTAATGGCGACGTTTTCCATCGATCAATTCGCACCCGATTGGACGACACGCGCCGGGGGAGGGGCGAGCGCTGAAAAGCGGCGCGAGGAAATGACGCGTGCGAAGCGTGGCAGGTGATGGGCACCTGAGAGCACTCGCGCGTATGGCCTACCAGCTGAACTACGAACCGTATTCAAAATTAGGTGTGCTCGCCCAAGAACAAGGGCCAGCGGGTAAGAGCCTTTAGGGGAAAAGCAAATTTTCGGTAAATTGAAGTTGAAAAATATCCAATAGCGAATCTTAATTGTTAAATTTCATGGAACCCGTTTTCATCAAGTTCATCTGAGAGTTGTTGAGAGTACATTTTACGTAATTAACTTAAATCTAACGTAATTAACTTATATCTAACGAAATTAAATCCCTGATTAATTTATTTCAATTGCTGAGTAAGTTAATCATCAAACTGATAAGTAAATAAGAAAAATCAATAAACAAAGAAGCAAACCATCAAATAATTAAATTAGCATTTTAGGTCTCTTGTCCAAGAAGTAAACGCAATGATGATGGTGGGGGTATTCTTCTGTAGGGAAGTTTGATTTCAGGTGCTGAGGAGGCCGAAGTCTCGAAGGATAATGCGTAATGTCCACGACAGGAAATCAATAATAAAAAAAAATAGAAAATGCTTGGTGGATTAGCACGCACTCGTCGTCTGGCAGCAGGTTTTTCTTCCTTCAGGGGTCTTTTTCTCAGCCGTATATTTTCCGAGGCTTTCATGCGATCGATAGACCATTTGAGGTGTATGTCAGAATTTCAAAGGTTAGAACGCGGTATGTACGAGTATTGTAATTGTTAAACTCCTTTGACCTAGCCACAAAGTCAACATGCAATGCAATTATTTACGAGTTACGCAAGCAATGCAATTATTACGTATAAAATAATTACCTATTAAATAACAAAATAATTTAATCGCTGCAAAATATTTTATAATTTTCTATAACGGGTTGCATTAGTCTTTATCCATAATTACAATGTTCTTCTATAATATAAGTAAACGGACCAAAATCAGTCTGGATGGGGTGGGTCGAGCAAGTGGACTAGGCGTGAAATAATGAGGCTTCGACCCCTCCCAAACATTCCTACCATAGCTCAAATTAAATTCGAAGGACCACCCAGACACCTGTAATGAAGGCAACAGGTTATAACCACCATTGCAGGTCTGGGACTGCAAGGATGGAAGAGGATGGAGAGTGCTTGTTACCATAAAAGCTGTAGATTAGATCATGTAAACATATATTCTATTCAAACAAGGTACATCTTAACCTATAAAGGAAAGAAAGTACAAAAGGGGGTTGCAGCACATAAAAACACAATACAGAGATACAATCATGCCCATGGCATGGAAACATATATGGTGCGGTTGCACAGAACTTGTTCCTTCTTGTACATTGATGAGGCTGGTGTAGTTACGGGCGGGTGGCGAACCCACGCCCGTTAAGGCAGATGTAGTTCAGGAGATTGTGCGTGCCATGAATGGGCACTAACGAGAAGATAACACGCTAGTCACACACGTGGCGTGAGCGATGCAGCTGTAACAATGACTGGTTACACGTGAACATTAGACGTGAAAGTAAGGTACTGGTTGGCCACGTGGCGTGAGCGTTGCAGTTTATAGAATAACTGATTACACGTGTCACATTTAAACGTCAAAAAAGTACTAGTTGGACACGTGGCGTGAGCGTTGCAGTTCATAGAATAACTGATTACACGTGAACACCAGACGTAAAAAATAAGTACCAGTTACACACATGGCGTGAGCGATGCAGGCGCAATAATCACCAGCAGCAGTATTGAATGTATGTAGCAGGAACGGCCGCAGACTTGGACGACGAGACACCATGGCCACTAGCCATGTTAAGAAGAAAATGTGCGGCACAAGGTGCAGGTTACATGCAGAGCGGAATGGCACATCCGCTCCACACGGAGTCCATGCAACGACAGAAGTAGGGGCGCTATACGGAGAACGGCGTAGCACGTCCGCCCAGCATGGCTCCTCAGGCAGGACTGAAATGGCGCCACATGTAACAGAGCAGAGCGGCGCGGCACGACCGCTCAGCTCCAATTCTCAGCCAGGACTGAAGTGTCCGTTGCAACGTGCCGCTGGCGAGCGAGCGCAACGGCTTTGTTGCGTCATAGAAACTTCTGGAAAGATTCTGCAGCAACACACACACAGACGCGCACGCGTCGGCGGCGAGGCAAGAGTCGGTTACAGCTTGTTGCGTCAGCCGATTTCCAGCAAGAAACGGTTGCATAATTGCGTCACAGAGATTCTGTAGAATTCTGTTGCGTCGGCATGGCGAGGCAAAGGTGGGGGCATCGGCGAGGTGGCCGAACGACGCGCGGCGTTGCCGCGTGGCGTATACTACGCAGTTGCAAGCGGCGCGGCCAGCGCCGTTGTACCTGAAAGCTTGCTTAGGAGTACAGTACATAGAATTGCCCGCTATGGGCGTGCAAGAAGCCTCAAATAAGATGTGCGTCTTTCTAAATAAATATATAATTAAATTTAAGTTATAGCTTGCTCTGACACAGTCGATAATTTATTTGTGGCTAGAATCACTAACAAGAAAGAAAAAAAACTTTACTGAAATAAAATGTTCACACTCCTTACATATGTTTCAAACAGTTCTTGACAGATACGCTATTTCAGTTTGTAATGTCTTTAATGGTCTTCCATTCACCTTCTTTACTAAAATTGAACCTGTCTCTGTTTCTTTTTCTTGAGATTCGTCTAAAGTGTTCGGTTTCTCTTTCTTCAAACAGAGATATAATTAAATCTCTCGAATTTGTAGACAGTTCAGTTGCTCAAAAAACATGCTGCACTCCAGAGTTCGCCAATTGAATTGAAACTATGGGGACAGACGGAAAACTATATGTGGTTAATTAAAAACGTTCTGGAGATAAAACGTCCATATCACCATGGGTGCCTTTACGCCAGAACACTTCGATTGTTCTGAGACACGTACTTCAATTGAATGGGTGAGAAACAGAATGGTTTAATTGACATTTTATAAATTCTAAGAATAATGTGTTTATTTTTGGCTATATTTCAGTGGCAATACATTTTCGTGGTTTTAATGATGAAACAAAGCACCACGACTTAACAGTGATATTGACTTAAATAAACAGATTTCTCATGATTTATAAAATGTCACTTATGCCGTTACGATTTTCACTCATTCAATTGTTCTGTGATAAGTTCATGTGACACTTGCTCGGTAAACATGTTTTTCCCCATGGTACCAATTGGTACCACATGGTATAAACAACTATGGCTTACTCTCAGTCATCGTTTTAGACCTCAGTTTATCAAACCCTTCCACCACCAACTCTTCACTGATTAAATATAAGGTGTAAAAATATTTAATGTCGCTCAGAATACAACAATTTTAATTTTTTTCAAAATTGAAATTTGAAATTACCATGTCGATAGCAATTTTAGTAAAGTTACGTATCAAAATATTGCTCTCTAAAACTAAGAACAATTGAGAACAATTGCATTAACAGTAGAAGGAATACACTAAATTAAATTCCTAGAGTTTCTTAACAAGATTCAATTCATTCTTCTGAATGCATATCGTAATTAAAATGATTCCTTCTCCGCGGCAATTTTATTTTAATTTGAATTATAAAAAATATCCCTCCAGTATACAAAGTCACTACCGTGATTACTTTACAAATTATCGTAAAGTAATCTTTCCGGAAAGAAAACCAACTATTTTCAACACGGGTGAATTCAGAAATTTTATTTAATGACGGATAACAGTCCGCTTCGTACGGAAAATGGCTAGAAAAAAATTATCAGTTTCAATAAAGTTCATATGAATACTGAGAAACACCTGAGCGGAATAAATTAAAAGCATTGCTTCCGTTTCAAAGATGAAGTCCTGCGCAATTTATTACCATATCAACATCTTACCATTCACTGCTCCACCTCCACGTACAAACACATCATATTCAAACCCCTCGAAAAGCAAAAACAACATCAATAAGATACAATAATACCTTCCCAATACTGAAAGAACACGACAAATACTTTTGATAGTTTGATTTTACCAAATCCAACATATGAGTATTAACCCTTCCACATGCACATTTTTACTGCTCTTCTAACACTTTTGGCTATATTGTTTGGGCTACATAAGACATAACTTGGTCATAAATTATCGAAAATGCCATATATAGATACGATTATTCATACACATTAATAAACTCTTCCATTTATATGATCCACAAATTCTTCCAATTGTGTATCCTTTTTCTTTACCTCATTAAATTAAATTAATTACTTTGAAATTACTTTCTATAATTATTCGGAAAAATCTTCTTGAGATAATATCTTATGTTAATCGCTAGTGTTATTCATAGACACAAAGAGACTGGCAGACAGCACAGACTTTCAAAAACCCTTCTTTCCGAGTCGTGAACCCCGAAATAATATTTCCGCTCAAATACCAAACATCAATTTTTTGCAGCATTACATAAGTTCCTGGATGCGAGTTGTATCCTCCGTATTATTACTTTCACAAATCAACAACGTGTTACCTATACGCGTTATTACGTACAGAAAGCAGAAGCAGCCAACGGACTCAATGAGGAAAGTGAACGGAGGGAAGAATGAGGTCGAATCCACTGCGTTGAGGTGGGGGCGGAAGAGGAAGAAGCAGACGCAGAAGAAGAAGAGGAAGAAGAAGAATAAGACGCTGATGATCGGAAGGCAGCTCGCGCGCGCGGGCGTCGCTCTATTGTGGCGCTCCCAGCGGCCCCTCGGGGAATTACCATTAGGCGGCCACAATGGCTACGCCGTCACAATGCGGCTCCACCCGCCGGCCCACCCGCCGGGCCGCCGCACCGCGCCACAACGCGCCGGCCGGCCGGTCGGGGCGAGTGACGGTGACGGTTAGGGTGAGGGTGAGGGTGAGGGTGAGGGTGAGGGTGAAAGTGAAAGTGAGGGCGAGGGCGAGGGCGAGGGCGAGGGCGAGGGCGAGGGCGAGGGCGAGGGCGAGGGCGAGGGCGAGGGCGAGGGCGAGGGCGAGGGTGAGGGTGAGGGTGAGGGTGAGGGCGAGGGTGAGGGTGAGGGAGAGGGCGAAGGCGAGGGCGAAGGCGAGGGCGAGGCAGAGGGCGAGGGCGAGGGCGAGGGCGAGGGCGAGGACGAGGGCGAGGGCGAGGGCGACGGCGACGGCGACGGCGACGGCGACGGCGACGGCGGCTGGACGAGTCTGGCAAGGTCTGTGCGGGGGAGGGCGATGTGGATGCTGGGTGATGGGAGAGGCTGGGTGACGGACGAGATGGGGAGATGAGGGAGGGTTGGGAAGGGCGACGGGGACGGCAAGGTTGACGAAAGATGCTGGGTGACAAAAGCGGAGGGGTAATACCTTTTTGATTGATTGATTGATTGATTAGTGATTCCGGGCGCGTCAACTGTTAAGGTCATTAACCCCGTACCTATAGTGAATATATTTCCCTCGAGGTGGCGGTGATCTTCTCCTGCTGTATGGTGAGATACGGTCACGACCTACTGTTGGATAGCGGGGTTTTCCCAACTGGGTGTCTCCCACCTGCGGGGCACCACTTCTGTAGGGACCAGCTGTAATCTTCCGCCCGGTCTTCCGGCATGTGTGGTAGTGTAATGCATGTAAGTGTAAGCGCTTGAAAGTAAGGGGTAGGATAGGGCAAGAAAAGGGAAGGAAAGATGGCGAGGACGGTGCCACGTTGGTGGGAGTTACGTGGTTGGGGAAAAATCCCATAAGCTGGCGTAGGTCGGCGATCCAGCAGAGGAAGAACACCATCACCTCCCATGATCAAAACATGCACTACACTTACAGAGCCAATGACCTTAGCACCTAATTGCCAAGAATCACTAATCAATCAATCAATGGGGCTGAAATGGCGGGAAGACGGGCGGGAAGACGGGTGGAAAATGGATGAAGAGTGGTGTTCACCCCACCTGCCGCGAATTTGGACGGCGTAAACGGCAGTGTGACGGGGTAGGCAAGTGAGTGAAGCGGTGGGGTGACGTATGGGACGGAAAGGCGAGGGCGGAGCGAAGACGGCGATGGAAGACAAGGACAAGTGGATTGATTGATTGAATGATGTATTGAATGAATCCGGGTGCGTCATCTACTAGGGTCATTAGTGTCGTAAGTGTAATGGATTTTTTTTCGGAGGTGGCGGTGATCTTCCCCCGTTGTACGGCGAGAATCGGCGCCGACCTAGCGGGGGTTTCCCCCACCGGGTATCTCCCACAAGCAGGGTACCGCCCCAGCCGGAGCAAGCTCTGAGCTACCGTCCGGTCCCACGGCATGTTGCATGTTAGTGTATGTTATTGTGTAAGTGAGGGAAGAGGATAGTACTAGGAAGAGGAAGAAAAGATCGCGCGCGGCCCGTGGCCCGTTTATTTAGAGTACTGCTCCGGCATTTGCCTGGTGTTGATCGGAGAAACCACAGAAATCTATCGATCAGAGCAGCCGGCCTCTAGAATTCTCCTCCAGACAGCGACTGAATTCGACCTAGCTGACAAGCTAGGGTCGAAAATCTTGCCAATATCGGGACTCGAACCTTGAACCTTCGCGGTCAGATGATGCACTGAGCCACCTCTACTGTAGCGCGTCTTGGACTAAGATGGCAATGGACTTGGACTTTAATTGCAATGAGAATCAACGGAATATTTTCTTAAAATTCTGAAGAAATAAATGTAAATACTATTGAGTAACAAGAAAGAGAGAGCGCATCTGAGAAGTCCGCATTGTAAAGGAAGACGGTAGGCATCAGTGGAAACTCAGCCGTGACGTTCTGAGAGGAGCTCGTATTTTCTACCGGGCCGTGCCGTGCTGGGCTGAGTGAAAACTAGAGATCTGGAAGATAAAGTAAACGTGCGTGCACAGTAGAGACGATGGCGAGATGGGGATGGTGAGAGTGTGGGAGACGGGATGCGAATGTGAGAGTAGACAGTGACTGGAGAGGCGGGTGATGGATGGGAACAGGTAAGGGAGGTGAGATAGGAGGGAATGATGGAGGGTGGAAAGAACTGCAGGGTGTCAGAAGCGGTGGGGTGATGTATACGATGAGGATGCGGAGAGGTTAGGTAGGCAATGGAGGGGAGTATTATGGAAGCGGTGGGGTGACAGAGGTGATGAGGAGGTAAAGCGAGGCAGTTAGGGGATTATCGAAGCAGTGGAGTGATAGAAGTGACGAGGAGGCAGGGTGGTTAGGTAGGCAGTCGAGGGAGATAAGAATTTTGATAGTGTCCTAAAAAGTCGGGCTAATGGAAGAGAGCGACAGAATTGAACATAGATCTGACCCGCGTAATTGGCGAAACGTCCTTTCGAAATCTCAACTACTTTAACGATACGACAGTTGCACAAGCAGATTTTATTTTGTTTATTGTACGTGACACGTTGACATAGCTAATATATTTACCACTGGCTTAGAAAGTTTCGCAAGGAATCGAATGTAAACCATTCTTTGCATTTTCAGAACACTAACAAAATAGATACCTTGCTATTTTTCCTTCCTATACTACGGTAGGGACAATTTAATCTCGATTTTTTGGCAAGTTGTATTCTCGTGTGTATTCACAAGACTATTATTTCCTTTCTTACCTCGTGTTACGAACTATTCCGGGTGCCGATCTTTCGAAACCTACGTCATAGCAATAATTATCGTGAGTCATAGTCAATTTTCTTATATTGGCCTAAGCCTCGCCACAAATAATAATAATAATAATAATAATAATAATAATAATAATTATTATTATTATTATTATTATTATTATTATTATTATTATTATTATTATTATTATTATTATTATTATTATTATTGTTGTTATTATTATTATTATTATATTAGTATATTATTATCTCAATCGTTTTTAAACATTTCTCACATCGGAAAGGAACAAAAGTTTTTGCCAGTTAACAGAAACTAAAATTTCGTAAACGATTTTGTGATAGAGACTTAAACTCGCAAAATACATAAACTAAACGAGTCAAGTCTAAAAATGTAAAGCTATAAATACGCTTCATTCTATCGTGTGGTATGTAATTTAAAAATTCTAAAATTTACACATCAATTATCTATGTTGCATACCTTGACAAATCTAATGGTGTTTTTCAATATGTTAACGTATACCTAGGGATACTTTTATCTCTAAATAGAAAACCGTATGAAATATCATTGACGTAAGTATTTTTTCCATTTTACAAGTAATTACATTAATGTTTTAGTTCGGGTGTTTTTCCGTAAAGCCATGAAATGATCGGGTAAATGCACCTATTATTAGTTTGAATGGAATGGCGAGATCTTGCCAGTCTAGAGTGTAGCACAGCAGCCTACTAGCATTTCCTTCACAGAGAAGAAAAAAAAAGTAGGGATTGAAAGAGCGAAACGAGTCGAATCGTCCATTGAAATCGTGTTTGCAGGTGAACGTAAAACCCGGACCGCGAGGAGAATAGTAGCTGAAAGGAGAAGAGCCCCGGCAAAGCCCGAAGAAATATCAGAAAAAAGGCGCTTTGTATCGGGTGCTGATATTTCTGGACGGCGCGAACTCTGGCGGGAGGGGTTTACGAAGAGTTGGGATTCGCTGAACGAAGGCGCGAATTTATCAGGATTGCTACGTTACCATGAAAACAAACATTAAAGCTTTCATGTCAAATCCTGTACAACCTTATTGGCAGAAAATCTATATTTTGTGTAAGTGAATAATTTTTTGGTAGTCTTTGATGGTAGAATACTATTCAAATGTCATGGTTTTTGAAACACATGATATAATAGGTGTCTTGAAATCTTCTCACAAATCTAATTTAGTAGCGTCTCCATGCGTGAACTTATTCCCACCCTTTCCTTTGTCCATTTCTCTATACTTTCCATTCAGAGGGAAAGTTGTTAATAAACATGTTCATTCGTTAAAGATGTAAAATGTAACTTTGCACTTTACAGAATATCAAACAAATATAAAAACAATGCAATGGACGTTGGAAACAAAATTTCAATAAATGTTTATTCAGTATTATAGATATATGATTTTCGAAACATTAACACTTTCTTAAAAACATTTGATATAATTGTTCAATCTTCCTTGGCACTTATCTTTTAGGTTCCTTGATAGCCACAAAAATTTTGGAAAAGATTTTTACGCTTGATCGAGCTAAGTAAAGTTTGTCATGCGAAAACCCTACTCTATGCAATATTCTTTAACTTTCCTGGATTTCTAAGAGGAACAGAGTGGGTTTTGGAGGGCAGGGTGCCAACGTTTAGGGTGCTTTTAGGGGGCAGGGTGCGAAAATTGAAAAATTATTTGTATACTAAAAAGTATTGGATTATTTTCTGCGTTGCTACGTACCTCAAGCAAAGAAATTCCGAGCCAAAATAATAAAATTAATATTTTCACCTTTGAGTAATAAATACCATTTGTGACCATTAGAAACAATTCAGTAGGCTTAGACTTCAGTTCGCTACATGGGAATGTTGCTCAAACGAAGTTTACGAATTGAATATCTTGGCAAACGACACCTTAAGTTTAATAACAAATTGATGTGCAGACTTTCAGATAGCGCCAACAATCGTTACTAATTCAATACACAAACAATGTACACGGATATTTGAAATTAAATTTGTTTTAAATTGCCCATTTTATTGAATACAGTATACTATGCAAATAATATTTTATAGAGAGTCATTACGCAATTTCTAGTGAATTGCAGGTACTTATAATGCAAAAAGACGTAAAATTCTTGACACTGAAATATTCCATATTGATCAAATGTGGAAAACATTTTTGCAAATTTGCTTCTGTGAAATTTTTAAACAGCTGAAGTCTTGAATTGATTTGGAAAAGATATCAGAAGGATATCAGGTGTTTTTTAACAAGACAAAATGGCCGTGGAGTACAGTGGGGCTTTGTTAGTTGACTACACGATATTTATCGGAGGAGAAAATACACAAATCGTCTTTTAAGCATTTCTACAAAAACACTAATACGTCTCATACGAGGTCTCCATATGTATTTATGTTAAAATAATTCCGAATCTCACAAGCAAGAAGAATGTTATGATATCAGCGTATATTTTCAAATTTGATTGATTGCTAGTGATTCCGGGTACGACAACTAGGGAGGTCATTAGTCCCGTAAGTGTAGTGAATGTTTTTGCTCGGTAGGTGACAATGGTTTTTCGTCCGCCTGGTGGCCAGATCCGGTGCCGACCTATCGTCGGCTAGAGGTTTATTTTCCTCTACCATGTATCTCCCACCAGCGGGGCACCGCCCCAGAAGGGACAAGCTGTAAGCTTCCGACCGGTCTCCGGGCATGTGAGGTAGAGTAGTGCATTTCAGTGTATGTGTATGTGTGTAACGTGTGAGGATAGGAAAAGAAAGAGGAAGGTAAGATAGCGCGCGGTCCGTGGTCCGTTTGTTAGGGTACTACTTCGGCGTTCGCCCGGTATTGATCGAAGAAACCGCGGAAAACCACCGATCAGAGCAGCCGGCCGCTCGAATTCTCCTACAGACAGCGACTGAATTCCACGTAGCTGACAAGCTAGGGCCGAAAATCTATTTTCAGTGATGTATTCGTTTATTTATTTGCGTAAAAATCTGTACATTTTTATTATTCATTATTGAGGAAATGTGCCGAATAGGATCGCACGGGACTATCTCAACGAATGCAAATCTAATGATTCGCAGATAGAGTATTGACCTAGAAGTGATTTACAATGTTTTTTACTTTTAATAAAGTAAAATTAAATGTTATATCTTAGAAGTAAATATTACATAGTTACTTTGTAGAAAGGTTTCGTATAAAAATGAAGTTCAAGAGTATTTTCGCAGTTTCTAAACGTATGGAATGATTTTTGAAGCAGAAACTGTTTAACTTGTTTGTCTGAGTTTTTTATGTGCACTGGTGAAGTGCTGTAAATACCAGTACATTTAATGAGTGGTTATTCATTTAACGACTGAAAAAATTGCAAACAGCCACTCATTCACGGCCTAGTGATCAACATTTCAATTAACAAACCGACCTATTCAAACCCCGTAGTTGAGAAAGAACGAGGTCACAGATTAAATGATGTTTATACGCAGATGAGATTTGCAACCTGTCGCAAACACTGCCCGGAATTTCTTTCCGTTTCGCCGAGATGCACATTTCTAGCTTGCGAGCCCGCAAAACCTTACCCTGCGTTTAAAATACGCGATTTCGTTCCGAGAAATTAACGCTTCTTCAATCTACACGAAACGCGCAACGTTCTCCCGGTTTTTGAGTACGCCCACTAACGAAATGCGTGACGAGAAAAGCCAAAGAGCTAAGTGAGTTACTGACGAAAGGTCGGCCACCGCAAAAAAAAGCACGCGAAAAAGAACACGGAGACTAATAAATGCGCTCGTTTTTTGTGGGGAATAAGGGAGTACATGCGGTTAAGTGCGAGCGCTGAAACTCAGGAGACAATCAAATTGAGGTAATGAAGAGCTAACCTCGATAGACTGCAACCTTTTTATCGCATTCTGTAGTCCGGGGTATACTGTAGGTGAACCATGTAGAAAAAGCTTCCATTGCGCATACTTTAAAATTTCGATTTACCTCAACCACAATAATTAGTCTAGTTATCATATAAACGCCGTCTGTTAACTTTACGTACGCGTAGTGCTTCATTATCGGTGAGTAGAGCACGAAGTCCAGGCATTTATTTAACCGAAAATAGGCAGGCAAAAAGAGATTTATTTTTACTAAAATGGGCATGAAGAAAAGGCATTTTTGTGAATAAAGTAGGGGGTCAAAATACAGAAAACAATTTTTAAAAATCACCATTTCAAAGTAGGTAATTAATGTAAAAAGTTCATACTTAAAATGAGTCACATTTTTATTCCAATTCCAAAATTTGTACATAAGCACTCACGTAGAATAAAACAACCTTTTCTTTGTAATCTTGATTGCACAGAACCATTCAGTATGACGACTATTAAGTTTTTAATCTCGCAACGCTGTGTCTACGAAATGCTTTTGTGGACCCCCTTTTAAATCATTAAATGGTATCAGTGAAAACGGAATTATAGATTTCGTTCTTCGCACATGTGTAATCGCCAATAAGCAACTGAAAGGGTATATCGTGTGCAGGCAGCTATGTCGCCAGAAGGGATCAGGGGCGGATTAATATTTTTGCCGCCTGTAGGCACATCAAATTTGCCGCCCCCTGTTTAAAATTAATGTTACATTTCAAGTTGTAACGTTTCAGTAACAATTCCTCATTAATTTAAACGTTTTAACTTTAAAAGTAATACATATTTGCACATTGTTTTCTTAAAATAAATATTTTTTTTGGATTAGCTAATTTTGGATATAAACTGTATCTTCATAGCAAGTAACGTTCAACATTATTAACGTTTCAAGACTGAAACGTTAACATTAAAAGGAAACTAAAACATGACAACTAGAATTGCAACATGTTTTCTTTCGTCAACGGGCCTTAGTTTCAGATTCATATACTTCTGAAATCATAAGGTATACTCTAATGAAGTAGACAAATAAATAGCTTGTATTAAATATTAATATGATATTTTTAAAAAACAAATATGATTTATGCTGTTATAGTTTTTAGAGAACCAAAATTTGTTTTAGAAAATATCAAGAAAATTTTGCGCCTTTGAAAATTTGCCGCCCTTGAAAATTTGCCGCCGTAGGCACGTTCCTACTGTGCCTATGCGTAAATACACCTCTGGAAGGGATCTGAGGTCATATACAAACATAGGATGCGATTTCTCGTAAGCAAACAAGTCTACAAGCATCAATGAAAAACATCAAAATCTTCATTTCCCTGTTAGATTTTTAAAACAACCTGACACTGAAGCATCCTCGTCGACAGAAAGACAATACATGACCGTGCCTTCATGTTGTCAAGGCTTACAGGTACGTTTGCAGTTTGATAGGTAGGCCATGGGAGAAAAAATATTGACGAAAAATGCAAAAAAGAAACAAATAAGTCAGAAAAAGGCGAAATGCCAAAAATAGGCATCAGAAACTAGAATAGACAAAAAAAGGCCAAATGAAAATCTTTTAAAACAACTCTAGACGTGCAATTAAGTGATTCATATTGTTAAAAGTCATAAAATCGTAAAAATAATAAGTCATTTTGCCAAACTTCCGGACTCTATTGGTAGCATCTACAGTTTCTTTAGCACGATTGTGATAGTCGCAAAACAAGACTGGCACGCGACGCACATTAAGTAAGTTGACAACGTCCAATGAATCTCACACGCTCAGGAAAATAGGAACTCTTACCCTCTCATCTCAAAAAACTAGAGGTGCTACAGAATGGCATAGACTTTCCCATATTACTATCTCGCTACATATTCTTGCCAACTGCCATCTATCGCCGTCTAAAGTCCCTTTTTTTATATATTTCCAAATTTTTCGGTTTCTTAATGGTAGAACAGAAATATTATTTTAAGAATATTAAATAACAGTAAATCTCGTAATAAATGGCGATATTCTTTGAAAAATGTGGAGCCGTTCTTAAGAAAATGGCGTTTATGCACTACTGTAAATTCCAAATTTGAAGATCCTTTCCACAGAAAATTTTTGAGTTTTAGAAAAACTTTATTAGAAGTCATTTAACGCACATTAACTCAAAACTACAGTAGTGTTTACAAATTGGTGGAAATGGCATATTAACGGCGTGAGAGATCTTCCAAAAAACTACATTTGTGTAATTTTTGAAAAATATAACCCGAAATGAACTTCGCGTCATACTAAAAGCGATTAGCACCCGAAAAAGTTTGAAATTTTCGAAAATTCAGAGTTAACCCTACAATTCGGCCCCATGCCACCTATATACGAGTATTTTACTCTATTTGTTCAAGAATTTAAAAAAACAATTTGGAGCCTTTTTGAGAATTTTTTGAAATTGTCCGGGGGACTTTATATAAAGCATTCCCAAATTGTGAAGAAAGTTTTTCAAAATCGCTGCGCCTCGAGTCGAACCAGATGGACCAGGGAATATCCATTTTGGAAACAATCCTAAGAATGGTTTAGGCGCTAGTGTTGTTTGCACATCAGATCTTTGTTTTCTGCCAAGAAACTGCCAGATAGCTCTGATGATAATAGCTACACTATCGAAAAAAGATCTCAGTTAAAATATACTTTTAACACCTTTTATTTATCCTCCCACCTATTTATCTATTACCTTCCTTAAATCTATTTCCTTTGAAAGAATATCAAACTCATACAATCATCACGACCGCACACATTGACACAAAAATTCCAAGAATTCCCAAACGGTCTATTGCCATTCTGCGAACTGACAGCACGTCCAACAAAGTGCCTGAAATTCAAATTTGCTACTTCGCTTTTTTTCAATTTCTGAAAATATAGAGAGTTAGCCGAAAATGTAGCCTCTTTCTTTCGCGTTCTTTTATTTTTAGCGTTCTTTCATAAGAGGAAAATATTCAAAGAAACAACTTTGACGGAAATTGTCAGTTTTCGTATCCCAATGATCTCCGATGCCCGCATGTACAAAATAAGATTTCAAAAGAAGTATAAATATTCATGTTTTCGCGTAAAATATGCAAACATATGTTGTTGATAAAAGTGAAACCAAAATTACATTACTTTCTTATATTTAACATATCGTAACATCATTTTCATAAAGAAAGTAACTAAAAAATATAAAGGGCTTTGTAAAAAAACTAGAATTTTTTGAGGCTACAACTTTAAAATAGTTAGAATAGTTTTACGACAAAACTTCATAGGACCTTTTTTGTTGGACATTTTGGCAACTACACATTTTTATAGTGCATATTTGTCAAGAGGATTGATAGTTATGGAGGTGTGTGCACAATAGGTAAAAATTGCATTTAAACCCCTTACCTCCCACATATTACCCCACCTCCCACATAGCAGGATTTTTAGTATAATATGTCGAAGGTACCAAGCAACCAAGTTTCAAAACTCCTTTTTTTCTTTTCCTTTGATATCCAGTTTTTGGTCTAATTGGCTGTGCTACAGAGAGAGGTTAATGGGTAGAATATTGAAAGAATTGTATTTTATATGTTGAAGAGTGACCAATTGAACAATGTTTAATATAAGCTATATCAAATGTATTAATATTTTACTCGATTTATTATACTCGTATTTGCATTCGTTATTGCAAATTCTTTACATACTCATTACCATGAATATTGTTTATTTATGTTTGAATTTACGTTTACCAAATTTTATTTTTGAATTTGTTGTAAAATATATTACCAATCTGAAAAGGCATTGTAGGATTGTATAGTTATCTGACCTTTATAATTTTATATTTTGTCAAAAGCAGTTTGTTTTTAGAAATTTTTGTAATTTTGTTATTTATTATAGTAATTTTTATTTTATGTTTATCATTATTAACATTCGCCAGAAGAAACCCCTAACTATGGTTGAAACGTTGTGAAGAAATAAAATTAAACCTTATTCAATTAGTATTTCTTCAACATATGAAATTAGTTTAGCACACGTAAATAGTTACCCTACAGCTCTAAAAATATAACGTAATGTGTATAATTTAGAGACATGAATGTTAAATGAAATACAATTTCATAAACTGGGTTTATATTATGATACAAACTTTTAAAGTACAATTACAAACATTATGTTAAGTGAGTGTTTTTTGTGTTTCACAATGTATTGAATCCATAATTTTTTTTGTTTGAAAAGTAAAATACAGGTGTTATTCGGTGTATAAAATTTATAAAATACAACTGCTACTAAAATAACGGGAAGAAAATAACCCACATAATATTTGTGACAGACTTATATACAAGAACGCTTAGAACTTGGATCACACGAAACTGCTTCATATACACTAGTGAGTTGCCATCTAAGAAGGGGGTCCGGAGTCTTCGGGATTCATTAACTGCGTAATGCAGATTAGCTGCTACTGCTACTACTACGAAAGCTACTACTAATTGCCGAAGTATAGTTAGTGGCGAGTCACTGACTAGCCCTGGCTAACTGAAGCAACAATTCCCGGAAGGCAGCCTCGACTTCCTTTTCGAGTTTTCTTAATATATAAAAATATCCATTTAATTATTTATTGTTTAGGACTAATGATTCTATGGCATACATCATACATTTGAAAATGGTAAGTGTAAAAAAAGTCACGTCAAATCGCGTTATTAATTAAAAAATTAAAAAATAACCTTCATTCATAATATTAACAGAAAAATTGCACAATATTGTGTGTACACTAAAAATAAGAATTAAACATTTAGTTAATTTAACAATTTACAATAAACGTACCTAGGTTTATAATCTTCACCTTTCACATAAAAGTCCTTCATTTAGTTCCACTTCCATATTAGACTTCACTACATCGATTCTCCTAAATATTCTGGTCCATCTACCTTTTCGTAATACTGTCTTCAATTAAATATACCGCGAATATGGTATTTCTTACCTCCAAAATCTCCGGTAAGTTATGCTACACTGACTGAAGTGCTCTATTAAACTTTTACTTCCTCACTCCAGAACGCACATTTTCTCTCTAGTTGTTGATTCTATGCGTCTTTTGAGTCGACCTTCTCCATGACATCACAACATTGCCAACCTGTGATTTTATTCCAAGAAGGCCGTGTCTATTATATGTTGTCCTGACTGATCAAATAAGGACGACATATTATACCGAATATCGACACGTTACAATATTTATATTTCATATCGTGGAATATTTTAAAACGTCTTACCAAATCCGTATTATCTTGAAAGGAAATATTCGTCGTAAACGTTTTCATTTACCCTCGAATTTGCCATCCCCCCCCCCTCGACTGCCAAAATTTCACACTGCGTAGCGTCTACGACGCGATTCCTCGGGGCAATAATTAAAATCGAAATTCGCCGCCCGCCCTAACGAAGCCAGCGTGGCGCGGGGGGCGTGATCCGGGAGGTAACGCTGTTAAGGAGAGGGGAGCTGCAAGCACCCTCGGGCAATGAGAGGGGTGGCTCCGCGGAAGCAGGAACAGGGTTGCCAGATTGGGGAATTTTGATCCCAAATAGCGCGCGGCGATGTGTAACGGTTAGCGTATCGGAGTGTTGTACCCAAGTTGGCGGGTTCAAACTCGATCGAAGCCGTGGATTTTTAGGGCGAAAAAATCCTTCGTACGCCTTCCTTCGGAGGGGAAGTAAAGCTGGCTGTCCCATGTTAGTAATTTACTTGCATGTAAAAGATCCTCAAGCCTAAATGACGCCTCTGAGCTAAATTCAAAATCGCCTGTTTCTCGCCCAAGAAATACCTCCTTTCTTTGCTAGTTGGTGAAAGAAGCTTAGCGAAATTTGCGTGGTCAGACGGAAGAGCGGGCCTCATGGCCTGAGTCTCGCCACGTAAAATAAGGCATTAATTCAATTCAATTCAAAATTGGGATTTGGTTTCCTTGCGGGAAAAGAAAGTGGACCATAAATGGACGGCAAAACGTATTTTGGGGGGATTATTTTGGGAAATTGTTTTTCATCCGGGGTCCAGAGAGAAATATTATTTTCTCTGTTATTGTGAATAAGAAAGAAACATTTTAAATATTTGGGCTACAACATAACGTCGATACAGATGAAAAAAATCATAAATACCAGAATATATGCGAAAAATTTCGGCGACCTCTTAAAGATAAAACACGTGCAGATATTCTATTGAGGAAATATAAAGTAATGGCTATCCCGTCTCTGTTGTTTGGAAGTGAATTCTGGACTCTGTGGGGGAAAGATAAACAGGTGCCTGCTGAAATGAAATTCTTGAGATCTGTAAAGAAATGTACCAGACTAGACAAACTCAGAAATAAGGAAATTCGAAAAGAATTAAACGTTGAAGCAATCAATGACAAGGTACAATGTTACAGATAGAAATGGTTACATGTGGAAAGAATGGAAGAGACTCCATTCCAAAGCAGGTGTTTAAGTATAGACCTCAAGGCAGAAGAGATCCAGATAGACTCCTAAAACGATGGAATTCTTAAAAGCCGGAACAGGTCATAGACCTATCCTTGAAGTGGAGAAGAAGAAGAAGAAGAAGAAGAAGAAGAAGAAGAAGAAGAAGAAGAAGAAGAAAGAAACAAAAGACACGTTTCTCATTTTTATGTACCAATAAGAGAAAAATAATTGGCAAGTATAGAGAAAGATAAATATGAGAAAAAGAAAATAGTATAGGGCTTCGAGCAGTTCAAAGGACGATGATTGGTTGATTTGCAATATTTGAATTTGATGGGACAGACAATGGAATCGTCAGGGACAGCTCATGTCCTTGGCTCGTAACTCAGAGAATATTTTTCGTTTGAAAGTTGGTAAATTTTGTTACGTTTGATAGGTTATTTCAGGGAAATTCCGTAGAGGTGATGAGGAAAGAGCTCGCAAAACATCTGGCAACCCTGAACAGGAAGGTGTAGGCGTCACTTGGAAGGGGGCAGGGCTAAGAGATCCGTTCCCGCTCCGACAATATTTACAGCTTGATTGAATTTTCACGAATATGTAAAATATCGGCGTATTACACGCTTCGTAAAGTTGAGTGAAGTTTCGAGCTTTTTTTCCTGGCGTTCTTCCTGCGTAGTTTTTCGGCGACGTATGTTGATTATAACGACGTGGGTGAGGACAAAACGTCGTACTCCCACACGGTTAGCAGCAAAAATTTAGGGAATTCCATTTCCTAATTTATTTCACATTTTCCAGAAATAAACAGAATACGCATTAAGCAATATCAAGAGTTTTGGGAATCTTTATTTCAATCAACAATATTATGTCTCAGTAAATGTTGATATTCATGGGCAGCCTCTTCTGAAAATAAGTGGACACCAGTGGGAGCGTAGGCTTCCGCGGCCGGAGTCAGTATTTACTAGGCTGTCCGGGTGACGCCGCGTCCATGGCCACTGTCATTCGAAGTAAACTTCGCTCCCATGGGCTCACTCCGGAATGGGCCGACTTAGCTGAGTTCTGTCTCACGTCCACTTTCTTTCAGTACCGCGAGCAACTATATGCTCAAGTTGAAGGAGCGGCCATGGGTTCCCCCCTCTCTCCGGTTGTGGCTAACCTTTTCATGGAGGCTTTCGAAACGGAAGCCCTGGAGAAAGCCCCTCTAAAACCAACCTTATGGCTCCGATATGTGGACGACACACTAGTAGTGTGGCCCCACGGCCCGCACACCTTAGCTGACTTTCTCCAGCACCTTAATAACACACACCCCAAGATTAAATTCACGATGGAGGTGGAAAACGAGGGAAAATTGCCTTTCCTCGACGTGCTGGTGAGCCGGAAAGTGAACGGCAGACTAGGGCACAGTGTCTACCGAAAACCCACCCACACAAACCGTTACCTACACGCTGGCTCTCACCATCACCCAGCAACTAAACGCGGGGTTCTGAAAACGTTGGCCATCAGAGCAACGAGGGTATGTGATAAAGAATCTTTGGACTCTGAAATGGAGCTCCTAAAGACATTTCGAGCCAACGGATATAGCGCTACCGCTGCCAACCAAGCGGTACGGCAGGCTACGACCTCTGCCAGAACTTCTGATATCACCAAAACTAGTGACAATCCCAACACGAAAATAGCCACTCTGCCATATATACGCGGTGTCACAGATAAGATTGGCAAGCTTCTGAGCCGCTTTGATATAAAGACGGCCTACAAAGCCCAGGAAAAACTCGGGCAAAAGCTTGTACGCGTGAAAGATCGCGTCCCTCCCCTTATGTCATCGGGGGTATACGAGATCCCATGCAGCTGCGGCCATAGTTACATTGGCGAGACGGGACGCAGCGTAGAGGAACGCCTGAGGGAACATATTCGTAATTATAAATACAATAATACGAATAAATCGGCCGTAGCCCTGCACGCATGGAAAACTGGCCATGCTATTTTATTTGATGACACACGCCTCTTAGCCAGAGAAGACCGCTGGGGCACGAGGAGGGTAAAAGAGGCGGTGGAAATCATCAAAAACTCCCTTTAACTTTAATGCTGACCAAGGCATACGTCTACACGATGCCTGGAAACACCTATTTTACCAGGACGTCCGATCTCGACCGGACGCGGCCCCAGCTCTTCCGCTACGTCCGACCACGGACGGAGCGCCTCCTCCCACCCTGCGGAGAGCCCGCCCCTGATTGGCCGGTGCTCTCTCCGCATTGGCCGACCACCCGGCCAACCGGCACTCGGGTGAGGGGAAACTTAGCCCCATTTAAACTCGTGCGCAGCACATCTCCGCGCATTACGCCCTGAGGAAGGTCGCAGAATGGCGACCGAAACGTCGGCACCTTCGCCATGGACGCGGCGTCACCCGGACAGCCTAGTAAATAAATGGACACCATACTACAACATTACTGAAAATTTAATTACATAAAAAACATCATTCGGCAATAGATACTGGTGATTTTCCCCATTTGGATTGATCTTACAGCGTGTATTACGATTATTTACAAAGATAGTGAGAATAAATTAATATTTGCAGAAATATGAAATTGACAGGCAATGACAACAATGGGGTAAAAGGCCCATTAACAAATACGTCGAGTACAATTAATAAACAATAATTTTATATATAAATTTAATTAATAAATTAAAATATAAATTAATATATAATTAATAAGAAATAATAAACGAGATATAATACAGCAAAATCAGTTGTGGGGAAAAATATAGAGAGTGGAATAATAAAAAAGGACACATGAGCAATTTCCGAGTAAACAGTGTTAAATGTGAGAAAATTAATAATAGCTAAGTAGTTTAAAGAATAAAGAGTTACGACGTAACCGCGAGTGTAACCAAGAGCGGAGATGACATTCGAGAGAGCGCTCAAGACGCGCATACAGAAGCAGGAAGAAACGTGTTTGGAAAAGATTTCGTGCAGGGGAAAACAGGAGACGAACTCGAAACGAAAGAGAGCTCGGGCAGACTGGGTCGTAGAAGGACGTGCGGAAGGAACGCTGAAAGGAAGAAAAGTTGTTTTTAGTATGGAAATGGAATGAAACGCCGAACAACGGCCAAGCTTGCCGCATCTGCTTCTCAAAGGAAAATAACAATGAGGGGACATTTTGTTAGCAGAAAATAATGTAGGAAGATCAAGCTGTGTTTTCAATTTTTAATATAGATAAATTTGTAATTGGGGAAATAATGTGGCCAAAGCATGTAAAGAATGGGGGGTTATTTAATAGAATATGAACACCTTTGTTTATAATTGCATTAACTTCAAAAAGGGTTATATTATTCAATTGTTGCTATTGTGCTGAAACCATAATATTATGTATGCATGTTTGCATGTATTTATAACACTGCATAAACGTTGTATTTGATCAGCATATTGTAAGTACATTTATTTCAGAGGACGACTTAGAGAAGTCCCGAGTCTAGAATAAGTAATCCTGTGTAGGTAAATATTTTGTCTTTGGGAGTCTGTATGCACGATCTATTTACCCACACCTGTAATTGTTTTCCCGAGATTGAAAATTCGGGTGTCATATAAAATAGGAGGATAATTAAATAAATAAAAGGAATATAGTGTTCATAAATTTCATACAAATAAAGGCCGTGGATAAATTCGTAATAGATTGGTATGCCCAGTGCGGCAAAGATATTAATATTATTATTGTTATTATTCGTATAAAGAAGCCAGGATATTACCCAATATCAGAGTATAAAGCCAAAAACCTAATTCTATTGTACTATCTTGAATCGTCCGTTTAATTAGTTTAATTTTCTTTTAGTAATAATTGTTTCTTGAAATCGCCAAGTAGATTTTTTATTAACAACAAATTCAAATAGAACTTTGAAGAATTAATTTTTCTGTATATTTTACATAGAATGACATTAAATAATTCCAGGAGGTAATGATATTAAGTCGTTAGATCATTTTCTGCCACCTAAACCTCGTTTTGTTGTTTCCTTCTCTTACCTAATGTCATAAGCTACTTTTTCTAATGACTCTTTAAATTATTTTCACTTATATTCTACATCTAAACTAAGAGGTTTTGCTTCCGTGTACTCTTTGTTCTATTCTGAGAATGATTCCTGATGGACGGATTGTTAAGAAAGCCACATATCCATACCATTTCATCTTTATGGGATCGTGTATTTATTTTCACCCACTTTTTTTTAATGCTATATTTGTTCTCACTAAATAATGGCCTGACCGATGTCTGTTCCTCGCAAGACTTTCACATCGTGGAACAACTTTAATAGATCAAGTGTAATAGACCATACATTATAGTCAATAATAGATCTACTACCTCGAGCTGTCCGAGTGTATTTGTGAATATCTTTGTGTTTAGAAAACGAATTTTCAATTCGAAATGCATTAAAATTGATAAAATCGCGTAGAATCCTGAAATTTTTATTTAGCGTCACTTCTCCATTTGGTCCAATAAGGTCTTTGACTGGCTGATTTCCAATTCGAGCATTCAGATCTCCTCCAATTAGTATGTAATCATTTTGTCAGTTAAGTCTAGAAGTTTTTGTAAGTTTTTGTAGAATATTTCAGAGCCATTAGATGTTCTTAAGGAGCGTATACCGCTAAAAACAGTCATATACCCTCTGTGTATTTTTAGTCTTCAAGAAGTAATTCCTTCGTTTATCCATGCGTAGGACACTATCCTGTTCTTCCACCTATTACATATTAGTATTCCTACTCCTTCAACAGCGTTTTCAATTGGTACATCGCTATAGACCAAAGTATAAGATCCTATGTCGTAAGTTCCTTTCTGCATCTTTTTTGTTTTTGGTTGGATAAAAATACTAAGTCAATTTTGGTTTCACTTATTTCTCCTATTAATGTTTGTTGTTTATGGGTTAAACCACGTACATTCCACATTCCTACAGTCATATGTTCCACTATCCCGAGTCGCTTGTCCTTTGATCTTGCCATTTCCGTAGATGGCCTATGGATATTTCCGTAGATGTTCCATATCTAATGAGTAAACGAGTAATATCAAATTCCTCTGGCCGCGTTACGAGCGCTGCGCAGATTATTTCTGGTAGTGGGGCTGCCACTTTACTGTTCCCTTCGACAGGTTGGTTTCACTACACTAGGAAGACCTGTCTTCCCCAAGTATCTACTTTGAATACTCATCTGGAAAAGTGAAGAAGATTTTTTTTTTAAATAGCAATGTAGATAGCTTAAGAGTAGAGATGAAAGAAAGAGGATGAAGGAGAGAAAAATGAACGCCTCCCTAGCCCTCGAAACTTAATAAAGTCGGGGTCTAAAACACAAGAGATCAATGGTGACGAAAATCGAACAGTTGAAAGTAGTATGGCACAAGTAAGTGGAAACAATGCAACACTAGTGACCCCCCTCCTTTATCCGGGCTTGGGACCGGTAGCGTCTGATGTCGAACAAATTCCATCAGCCGTATGCGGAGGATTTGAGAATAATTTCACCTGAAAATAATTTTTAAAATTTTTTGACAAACGTCCATATTTTTTTTTTTAATTTTAAAATTCAAGATGTCTTTGAAATTTTCACGTTATTATTATAATGGTTTATTACTAAGATCATCAGTAATTATTCGAAATATATCAACGAATGAACAACAAATAATTACATTGTGCATGATATTTTTACTGCACTTTGTAAAAGACTTTTAAGACACTCTTTGATAAAATTTTATCATATACTTACGTTATTGAATAGCATCCTACAAATGCCCGAGCTTTCTTTTAATTCACTCAGAACAAACCTGTTACTTACATGTTACACCACATTTGAAACAAAACGTAACTAAAAACGTAACAAATACTACAAACGTAAAGAAATCAGATCAAACGAGTGCACCAGATGCATACCACTCTTTTAGGAAAAGTAAATTTTCCTTCATATCTTTGAAGTTAGCATTCCAAAGAAAACACAAAGGAAGCAACTCAAAAGACTTCAAAGAAACTACCTTTCTCTCGATACAGAGCCTTCGAGTCTACTCCCATTGCTCTCTGCCGTCGACTCCAGCAATTAAAAATCATTCGCTAAAATTCACAGGGCCCAATTACTTTCGCACATTTCGACTCTGGTCTCTTTGCTGCAGTCCGTATCATTCATGGAGAATGGCTTCAAAGGAATGGCCGCACAAAATAGACAATTTCTCTCCTCAAAGGATCCGTGAGGCTGTGAAATGAGCGAAACGAACATTGATGCGATGCCAAAGGGTAACGTAATTGAGCGTGTAGTATACATGTCTGGTTTGAGAGACAAACGCAAATGCACGACAGATTGCCAAGCCTTTCTCTTCCCCGCTGATAATTGGGCCACTCAAAACGGGTGTTTACTAATCAATTGATGGACTTTGGAATCGGTGCTCTAGAGACTCAAAACTGCTGAATTCTCAGTCGTAATTCACACTCAGTTTTAATTGAAATGGTATCGTTAAAATTATTTTGTGAGGGTGTTTCGTGAAGATCCAGTACAATCACTTAGCAATCTCTAAACATTTTATTTTGTTAATTTTTAAGAGACAATTACGAAGAGGCTCAATAGGCATATGGTAAAACTTGTAATGGGGCCTTCTCTTTAAAGGACATTCCTAAGTGAAATTTACTAGGTCGCGCAGTTGCACATTCATTGTGTGTTTTCTACTGACTTTAACGTGCTTTATTTTAACAGACTTTGGGTACTAAGTGCAAAAACGCAATGAGCTCATTTAGTTTCTCGTTACGGAGTAGAGATAGTTATGTATTCCTGGAAAAAAAACCTGCGAATTTTCGGCAGAAAAACTCTTACTATTATAGAGCTTTGGTAACGAAAAAGTGGATAAATCCAGTTGCTACAATTAAGAGGAAAATTCTGTATTACGTGATGTAAGAAAAAATCTTGTTTTGTGGGTCCTTGTTACCGAAGAATAGAATGACGGCAAAACGTCTGGCTGCGTTCGTCCGCCGTGAACAACGCGTGCATCTAAACTGTTCAGTCAATTTTATCCAAAATTGATATTTCTTAATTAATCTGGCTGATGTTTCAGCCCTTTAGTTAGAAACTGATAATTTAATTTGAGGGAGCACTTTCCATGAAGTCCCTGGGATATTTTCAAAATTTTCTAGCTTGTGTTCAGAGTATGGAGAGATCTGCAGGCAGAATGTTTCCTTTTTGATAATATATTCGAGTTGCTTTTCGGTAATGTTCAGTGCCTTGTGCAGTATAAGTCAATATTAAACGGTTGAAATCGAATTCAAACAAAATTTGATGTTTTGGCGTGCATCACTTAATTGTATTATAACTCAAAATGGAATTTATATAGTTTTTACATAGTGATTTTTATGTCCTGGTGGACCAAAAAAGCAGCCAAAAACTTCAATACTATGAAACAAATACATGAATATGTATATGGCTGACGTTTCGTCCAATCATGCTCGACCTCTTCAGAGTTACATAATGAGATATTTAAAAAAGTATTACCCAAATTTAACCGAATAATTATTATTTTGCGACACTGGAACCTGAAAACGAAAATTTAAAGGATATAACGTATTTACATATAAGGTATTTGGAAGCCATATTGAACATGGCAAAAATAAAACGTAAATGTTGCAACAAGGGTTTTAGAACTCAAGAGTGTTCGAGGGTGTAACAGACAGTGAATATTAGACATTGAATACTCGTGATTTCAATTAACTTGTATAGTGTAGGCTCCGACAGTCCCTAGATGTGCTCCTTAAGAAGATGGTTCCAGCCCGGAGTTCACTTTAGATCCACCCGACTCTGAGTGTATATAGTCATGAATTAGCAATAATATTAATATTAATAATAATGAAATTCGGGAAAGCCGAAATCGCTAAGACAGTAGTGCTATGACCGTCTCGGCCAGAAGGAACGCAGTTTCGACTCCCCCCTCGGGCATGGATGTGTTTGGCACGGATGCGTGGTCCTAGTCGGTCAATTCGCGACTAAGACACAGGCAAAGACGACGACGACAACAACAACAACAACAACAACAACAATAATAATAATAATAATAATAATAATAATAATAATAATAATAATAATAATAATAATAATAATAATATCCGGCTTGGATAGCCGAGATTGCTAAGAGTGAACAGGCGTAGTGGCCTCGGCTCGAAGAGTCACAGGTTCGAACTCCTTCTCGGATATGGATGTTTGTGTGAGTTTGTGCTGTCTGTACGTGTTCTTCCTACAGTTCCCCCTAGATTTAAAGTAATCACAGTGGTCGCTATGACCAAATTGTTAAAAAGCGACCTTGAAGTAGTAATAATAATAACAATGATAACATTAATAATAACTTCAATAATTAATTTAATGATCCCATTACTAATACAGCATATTATTATATATTTAAATTTAATAATTCATTTTTTCCAACATCTTTATGATTTCTTGTTCCATACAGGCTTTGTTTACATCTCCAGGAGCGTATAGAAACGCTTGCCAGTGAACCGAATCCAACAGGAAGCTTGGGTTTTATGACTCTGTTTTCGCTTCGAAGTTCGGGGTCGATTGCAGGCGTCAAGAAATCAATAACGAGCACACATCACCCTATTCATGTGAAAATCTCAAAACTGCATATTTCCTGCTAGGCATTTTACGGATTATTCATTACACTGGCACACAAAAAGTTGTCAGAATCCAAGACTTGACACGTTTTTCTCTGTGTATTTCGACGGGATGAATCCGAAACTGAAGTCCGAATTCCGCCCCCACACTCCACTTTTTTAATCGCAAAAAATACCGTGAAATTTACAAACTACAATTTCACAGTTGTTTTTCGCGATTAACTAAACAACTGGAGGGTGTTGGCATAATACTGGCTTCAGATTCATATTTAGCGCGTCGAAGTAAAGTACTCCTCACAAAAACCTGCGCGTGAAATTAGGTCTTTCCAATCATCTTGGACACCCTTCGATCCGCGGGAGGGGCGCATTGACCAGTCGCTACAGTGAGAACTCTATTGCTTATGTGGTTGGCGCAAAATCCCATGGGGAGGGAGAAAAGCTGTTGGACGGCGAGACATCAATTGTTTACGTATGAGGCGAAAATATCGTCATCTCTCGGAGAGATTTCGCCTGCGCGTACCCCACAACGGAAAAATATTTTTAAGCGGATGTTTTCGGTCGAGTAGTAGTGTCAATGGACCAGTGACTAATTAGAATTTAAGCAACAACTATACTAACATGTAGCAATCAATTTGCAACGCATACCGAAACTGCTCATTGAAATGCTCAACTCAAACACAATTTGTGGACCCTTCTCTGCCATTTTAGCGGACATTTAGGAATTGTTTATAAAATTGTTAATTGTTGCAAAATTGTTAATTCACTTTTTTTTGTTCTGGGATCTCGGGGGATACTCCGAGATTTAGTGTCAAATTTTTAAAATTGTCTATACATTTACAAATGTTGCCAATTTTCTCCTTTAAAAGCAATACAAAATTCCACAATCCGATCGGTGTTATCTTCCGTTCTCGAGATATTTAAGTGTTTGTTAGCATCTCATAATCTCACCCATTTTTTGCACTTTACAATTCGCTCTCCGATACTGAAAAAAGAGGTGCAATGTCTCGCTTTGATTGTTCGCTTCATACACTTAATATTAACGGCGGTGGCAATATCCCGTCTTCGGTAGCGAAGCTAGAAATTATTGTCTATATCTTTTTTTTTCCGAATAATCAAGATGTAACGTTTATTGGTAGTTTTGTGCGATCCACTGAAGTAACAATTTCTATCTTACGGCATCTATGGCTGGTTTCAATATCTTTCCGTTCACGGGAGATTCAAGTTCTCTTTTTTATTCTAAAAAGCCATTAAAACTTTTGCTTCAATATCTTAATCCGTTTAAGTGTTATTATCATATAAACAAATTTCTGGCAAACTTAACTACACCAAAAGAAGCAGTTTTATGGTGAGTATGAACAGAAGTCATATTATTTATTTTTATCTCCTCTATGCAATAGTACGACTTGCTTTGCTATGCATTTATCAGCTAGTAAGAAAATTGTTTATAAAGATATATTGCAAAGTTCATTAGTCTAAAGGCTGGCTCAAGAAGCATTAGTGTCGATAATATTTTCTCTCAACGGCTAGTTGAGCTATCGAACGATTCAGTATTCTGGAATTTTTCAATGACTGGTTCGCATGACTTCGTTAGAAAAATTAAAAAAGGTACATTTACTGATAAATGTGAAAAAATGAATTGTCGATAAAACTAGTCGCTTGCCGTATGATGTATGAATGAATTACACACAAATAATGAATCGCTTATCACTCTTAGAACGCCTGAAAATTTCAAATACGTATACTACACTCGGAGTTAAGGAATACATCTCTTTAAAATTTAATATTTACATATCTTAAACAAATTGATTGAGATGTAATTGCGATTTAACAAAATTCTGATAATAATTTCAAATGTAATTGCCCGCATATCGTTGTAGGGCACATTAATACTGCAAGCAAAATAAAAACACATTCAATTTTTAATAGCTTTAGAAGTAATTTTGCAGTTAAGTAAGTTCATTGACTGCGCCTTTTCCATTGGAAATATTATGAACAAACTTTACAGGCTATTCGATAAAGAACTCTGCACAAATCTTATGTCGTGTGATGTCGATTAATTGTCTGAAAATTTAATATGATGTTTCTTAAATCATACTGATTAAAAATCGTTGTGGCCGTTAAGCAAAAACAGTTGTAATTTTTTATCTAATGTACATTATAAAACACATATCATGCCGATGTAATAGAGGTTGAGGTAACCACTGATTGAGATGTTGTTATAGAAGAAGCTGTGGAATATGTTGAAATGATGTTTCATGGACGGCGTCTGTTAGCTAAGCGACCTACATTTCACCCTCGGTCCGGTAGAGCTGATATACAGGGTGTGTAAATAAAGTTTCAAGACTGGTCTCAGAACACACAATTTTATTGAACACTTTCGTACATCGGACTAAAATTCTTCAAAATAGTTGCCTTGAGAATTCACACAGCGCTGCCAACGAGATTTCCACTGCTGGTAAGCTTCCCGGAACTCCTCACCCGTGATGCTGTGCAATACCCTCGTCGAAGCCATTTGGACCGCTGCGACGCTGTCAAATCGCTTCCCTTTTAGGTCTCTCTTCATCCGGGGGAACAAAAAGAAGTCACTGGGGGCGATATCGGGGCTATAGGGTGGCTGCGGTAGCACTGCCACGTTGAACCGGGTCAAAACTTCAGTCACAGCGAAGCAGGTGTGAACGGGCGCATTGTCGTGGTGAAGCACCCAGTCGTCTTTCTTCTCAGGGCGGACGCGGCGGACTCGATCCCTCAAACGGCGGACCACTCCAGCGTAATACTGACCATTGACAGTCTGTCCGGGAGGCACAAACTCTTTATGGATCATTCCTTTCGCGTCAAAGAAAGCAATGAGCATGCTCTTCACACGTGACTTGCTCATGCGGGCTTTCTTCGGCTTTGGCGATGCGACAGTGTGCCACTCCGAGCTTTGTCTCTTCGACTCTGGATCGTATTCGAAGACCCAGGTCTCATCACCAGTGACCACCTTGTCCAAAAAATCGGGTTCGGTTTGCAAACGTTCGAGCATTTCTTGTGAAACAACCACGCGCCGCTCCTTCTGTTCATCCGAGAGCAATTTGGGGACAAGCTTCGCGCACACTTTTCTCATCATTAAATCTTGAGTCACCAGCTGAAACACAGTTTGATGATTCAAACCCACTTCAGATGCTATCATTCTGATGCTGAGACGTCGGTCACTGTTTAAAACTTGACGCACTTTGGCTAGATTTTCGTCAGTTCTGCTCGTTGAAGGTCTTCCAGAGCGTTCATCGTCCTCCACGTCTTCGCGGCCATTTTTGAACTTGTTGTGCCACATGAAAACCATAGCACGTGACATGGCGTCTTCTCTGTAGGCCTCTTTAATCATTTTGAACGTTTCCGTACCGGTCTTGTTCAGTTTGACACAAAATTTGATCGAAAACCGCTGCTCCAAAAGGCGCTGCATTTTGGACGCTCTGATTTCTCGACGGTGTTTTGTAACAGACACTCACTGCACTTGCGAAGTTCTCACTCCAGCGTCTCGCCGGCGACTGCCGATGCTTAGGTCGCTTAGCCGACACCCCCCACCACCTCGCCCAGGCGGTGGGACCTGTCTGCGCGCGCTCCGCTACTCGGATAAAAATCAGTCTTAAAACTTTATTTACACTCCCTGTATGCCTACGTCGGCTGAAAGTGTAACAGTAATTTCTTGTTAGAATATTAGCCCCACACAATTTGTAAGTGTCGATGATACCTATTACTGTTGCACTTAAACTTTCACTGCAACACAGAACGCAGGTACGAGGCGAGGCGCTATACATTGAGATTCGTACTGTGTGACAGCTCGAAGTTGAATAAAATCAGAAGACTTTGTAGTGCGGCGTAATTGGTGTAATGGTGAAATGTGGTGTAATGGCGAAATTTTTTGTGATTATATGTTTCAGTTTTTCTCGTCGTGTACTTCTGTCAATGTACGTTAATTGAAATGTGCAATGAATCTAGTAGAACATTTACAAAAGAGAAACTTGAGTAAAGAAGATACGTTTTAAAAGACCACCTTAGATTAGACTTGTGCTTCAATCTTATGGTCGGTGGTAAACTCAGTCGTATGATAGATCATTTATTAGATCATGATTAGTTTATGGTTCGCTCTCCCTCCATCTCTCTCTCTTTCTCCCTGCATCTCTCTCCCTACCTCTCTCTCTCCCTACCTCTCTCTCTCTCTCCCTACCTCTCTCTCTCTCTCCCTACCTCTCTCTCTCTCTCCCTACCTCTCTCTCTCTCCCTACCTCTCTCTCTCTCTCTCTCTCTCTCCCTACCTCTCTCTCTCTCTCCCTACCTCTCTCTCTCCCTACCTCTCTCTCTTTCATATATTGATAACTTAATTTTTTATTCACTTCTTTTTTCTTTTTTATGACTGTCATATAGTTAAATATGTGTATTATATGGCCCTCTATATATTTTAGACAGTAAATTTCGTAATAAAATGAGAAATATTCATAACTTAATTTCTTTATTGCACAACTATATATAGAGAGGACCATATACTACACTTATAATTGAATAAGGGTCACATAAGAAGGGTTATTAGATCAGTATGAGAAAACTGATGAGAATTTCGGGATGTGAGGAAGGAAAGAAGTTTTCTTGTCTTCTATTTGGTACCGACAAAACATAGATTCAAATATAGAAATGATTCTACGAATTCGGCTGAAAATAGAAAAATATATCCACTCCAGGAAAAAAATATAAACAATGAAATCAATTTAAATGAAGATCTCGGGGCAGCATTATGATAATCCTCATTTTTTTTTCTGAAATTGAGTTATATGTACTACTGTACTCTCGGGCATGATTCTGTATCACTGCTATCAATATTTCTAAAAAGTGACAATAGATTGTGCTTGAAAGCCAAGTGATTGTGTTGCAACTTAACAGTTTCACCTAATGTTTAGAGGCAACATTATCATATCTCTCAAAGGCAAGATGGTTGGATACAGTAATATGTTCAAGTTGTCAAAAAGAGATTTATTTCTGTATGGACTCATCTGATGACCTCAGTGACGGCAGTAGTGTTGATTATCCGGATGATATTCAACACAGCACAGACAATTCATCACAAAAAAGTAGATGAAGGTTATAACTACGTTGCTTCAAAAATAACCTAAAATGAACATTTAGTATATTTTTATTTTTTATTAACTTTGATATAATAATATTAAGGAATTCACTTACATATGTTGACTATGCGCTGTTGGTGAGATACGTGTTTGGGCGACGGGTAGGTAGCAGCCGGCGGGTAGGTTGGCGCCGGATTTCACGATCCATTGGGGGAAGATCTCCCCCACCTTTAGAGGAAAAAACGAGCGCTACACTTACGGGACTAATGACCTTAGATGTTGACTAGCCCAGAATCCTTAATCAAGCACCTTCCTCCTTGCAATGGAACACACTTTCCTGTAATAGTTTTTTTTATTTACTTTATTCTCGGCTAGCTATTCGGACTTGCCACATTCTCTTACCAGCTGCCATCTATCGCTGCCCAAAATACATTTTTTTCATTTTCTCAAATTTTCGGTTTCCTAAGAGTAGAATCAATTATTATTTAAATAATATTAAAGAACAGTAACACCACATCCTATATGAAATAGTTCGTTGAAAATGTGCAGCCAATTTGTTTCTTTAAAATAAATGTGTTTAAGCATTACTGTGAATGCGAAATTTGAAGCTCTTTTCACAGAAAACTATTGATTGTTCTAAAAACTTCATATGAAGTCATTTCAAGCACATTCAGTCGTAAATGTGTTCACAAAGCACTGGAAATGTGCATATTAAATTCAATTTTATAAAAAAATTCCTTCTAACATTTTTTGTCTAAAATTATTTCTTTCATTACGAACACGAACATCTTTTTTGAAACTTTTGGTAGTGTTGGCGCAATTTGCGTGCAATATTAGCAATTTAAAAAATTACAGAAACAAGATTTTCTCAAAACCGGCTCCAACGTTTTTCTTTGAACTTTTGGTAGGGATAGTGCTAAATGAACTCTACAAGATGACATAAACTCTACATACATGTTACTCTATTCTTTTGTTTTTTTCTAAATTTGACTTTTGAAAATTGACTTTCACACATCGTTAATGTTTGCATTAGCGAGAATTTGTTTACACTATTGTATTTAGAATTACATGTGCTTTATATAACGTCGTACAAAGTTTCTCAAAAACTGAACAGTTTCATATGAAACTGAGCTCAAAATTCCCTCATTTCTCGAAACGCACAAACGACATTTTTATAAAAACGGCTCCAATATTTTTTTCCAATTTTTTTTTTCAAACAGATAGTGCTAATTGCACTGCTAAAATTTACAAAGTTCATTAAAGCATGTGCACTCGTTAATCGTACAATAATCAGAAAATCTTCCCGCTCATTAACGTTATTAACGACGTGAGAGACAAATCAAAAAAAATTATTTTTGATTAAACGAAAAAAGTTAAAAACCGGTTATATCATCTCTTAGAGTACATTTAGCACCATCCATACGAAAAGTTTAAAGAAAAAATTTGGAGCCGTGTAGGTTAATCTTGATTTTGTAATTTTGTAAATTGCACATTGCAAGCAAAATTGAGCGAAAACTACTTAAATTTTCAAACAAATGTACACGACTTCAATGAAAGAACTAATTATAATAAGAACTAATTTAACCAACAAATGTTATTTTCTGGAAATATCTGAATCTTCAATTTTGTAGTTGTTGGAGACGCCGGAAAATATTCAAACATGCAATTCCCGAAAATTCTGTAAATTGTAAAAATAGTAACAATGCCTCGTTCAAATTAAGGACGGACGGTCGGCCACGCGGACGGACGGACGGAAGGGCACGCGCACTGACGGCCGGGCACGCGCACTGACGGCCGGGCACGCGCACTGACGGTCGGGCACGCGCACTGACGGCCGGGCACGCGCACTGACGGCCGGGCACGCGCACTGACGGACGGGTACGCGCACTGACGGACGGGCACGCGCACTGACGGACGGGCACGCGGACTGACGGACACGCGGACTGACGGACACGCGGACTGACGGACACGCGGACTGACGGACACGCGGACTGACGGACACGCGGACGGACACATGGACGTACACGCGGACGAACATACGTTTCAAAAATCGTTTTCGGTTTCAAGGTCCCACAATTTCCGAGATATGGCTAAATAACTAGTTAGAAGGAGTAATCTTATATATTAAGGCTAAATGTACCGACACTAGTATAATTTGTGGCCACCACGTGGCAGCACCAAAATAAGTAAAATTTACTTTAGCGATAACGTCTGAACCAATGGTCCGATTTTCGATCTGTAAACGGCATTTGACACCTTTTTAAAATAGAATTTACGCTACGATGACCTTTTTCCAAAAATCTAGCAAAAACGCGAATTTGAAATTAGTTTACAAACTTCCGAGAACAAATTAAAAAAATGTGGGCTTATAGCGCGATGGCGACATGCTTCCTGAATCAAACGCCGTGACAATCATGCAAATCGGACGAATAGGAGCGTCGTAAAGTGAAATTTACGAAAACACCTTGCCCCCCCCCCCTTTCCCTTCTGCGCCGTTGTGTCACCCACCCGTTTGTTGTGGGCCCTCTGTCAGCGCGGCGGCGCGGCCAGGCCCGGCGGCGTGCGGCCAGCCCCGACGGAGGAGGCGAGACTTGCGGGACACGTAAGCCACACACTCTGTTTATGCGCTCGTCACTTTGCATCTCAATCTATTTTTCCACGAATATCAAACTAGAGATTTTATACCACTATTACACACCGAGGTAAACGGTCTGTAATAGTAGTACATAACTATCTTTTTCACATATTTCTGTCTTCCTTCGAATACCATCTTAAAATTGTTTGAGGCATTACTCAAAATATCGATTCCGATTTGGAACTATTTTTTTAAAAAAAAGGAACTAATTGTGTAAATATCAGCATTATTTCATCTCCTCACATCTTATTTTAGATATATTTTACTTCTAAGGTCTTCTGTTAAAACACAACCTTGCTCTAAGATCTTCCGTTGTCAAATACCGAAAAAATGAGCGGAGCACGAGCTCTTTTATCCTACAACTCGATTTTTGATCTCAAAACGACGTTTATCTGCTTTAAAGGGTTCATTTGGGGAATCTCTAAATAATATACAATATAATAACAAATTCATTTATTATTTACAAAAATATATGTATACAAAAATATACCCCCACCTTCCGAAAAATAATCGGCTGGATCCGCTCCTGCTGTGACACCTCTCCTAACTCCGTGAGCGGAAGGCATTAACATAGACCCTCGTATGTCATCGGAAGCGACCGGAGATCCTGCACACTTCTGGCGTCTCCCACGGCAACGCTTCAGGGAGAGAGGCGAAACGATGAGAGGGAGACGAATTTTCATGCCGCGAGGTACAATTACTGGTAACATTGGGGAATGTTTTATCTCGTAAACTAAAAGTAAACTATAATTTTGAATTTCTTGGTAATTTTTATGCATGTAGCCGCAGTTATCTACAATGTAATTATTATTATTTCTATTTACATTTATTCAAAAGTACCGAAATCAAGGGTAGACCTGTGAGATCGGAGTCGGTAGGACAGACATGCAATACTTTCACAATCTCTGTTGTACAGACTAACAGGCAGATACAAGAGAGAGAACACAAAGCTTTTGTGACTGACCAACGAAATTCTAAAAGTTTGTACATCTTATGTTTGTAACATGATAAAAGTAAATTATGAAAAATGAGTGGTTGTCTCTGCGACTTACTGCACTGACGAGTTCTGCAGTTTTCGAATTTTGTTTTTGATGGATCACTCACCGTCTCTTGTTTTCCATTTTCCAAGTCATGAGATTAGAAGGCAACAATCTCCTTTTCGTTTTTCGAGATGACGGCAGAGATTTTTTTGTTGGTGGTGTTGTAGGCGATTCTCATGCAAAAGCAACGTTGGAATTCTGATTTTCGTAGTGATTATTGGAGGATCTAAAATGTTATTGAAAGAAATGTTTACAAACACTCAATTTATTAGCCATTTTGTACATGAATTATAGTGCAGTATACTCCTCTATAAATCGAAGTTTTTAGTACCTGAGATAGTACAATCTAAAAGCCACTTTCACACTTTGATATCTCAACAAATTACTTTTGACGTTGAAAACCTGAAAAGTGTTCCCACTAGTGTAACGATTTTTGACGCCTTATCTTTCGCAAGGCGGCAATTTGACAATAATCTCTCTTGAATAGTGAGAGAAATTCAATTACATTGCACAAATAAATATATTTCCAAAACTTTAATAAACCACATATTTAAATATTACTGTCATTTGTCGTACATAAGAGGTTGAACTAAAGAATTCGCCGAAGTATACAGTGTAAGTATTCGGCATATTGACGTGTTCTGCAATTTGCCGCCTACGCGAGCAGTCAAGGAAATAGTATATCTGCTTTGACAACATTGTATGAGGTTCAATATCACTTCATCTGATTTAGAATGTTTCTTGTTCTGAGAAGACATGAACTCAATGAGTGACATGTTGTTTGCTTCTTGTTCGTAACACAAGTGTAAAGCGTATTAATTTTAATTTGGTTTCTGACTTTTGGTGGGACGGTATAGCTTCTGTTCGTAGTGAAGGCCAAACAATACACAGTTAAGCTGGGGAAATTATACGTCTCGTTATTAAGAAATGTGACGAAGAAAATAATTCGGGCGTTCTTCATCACAGCAATTTTCGGGTAGTAAACTATACTGAAGTGTCTTTTCGAACTGTGGTATTAATTAAAAAAGGATTCGAAACCGGCGGGGCAGCCTTGAGTACTCCCGTAAGAAAAGGCCATATTGTGAAGATAAAAAAATTCCACATTGATGGTATTCACTTATTGCTTATTTGTTTTCCTTATTTGCGTATGATGTTTACATTTTTGTCTATGGATACTTGGCGTAATATATTTGGGACAGCTAGCAGTTGCAGATTAGGCGGGGGGAGGGAGGGCAGATTCCAAGAACACAGAGCGCATTCCTCAGCCTCGCAATCAAGTCAGCTCCCAACTATAAGAATGAAGTGGCTCGTGAATGAACAGACGCAGTAGACACGTGGACGTGGAGACACGAGGAAGTGTAGAGCGGAGAAGGGCACCAAGTAAGCGAGCCAATCAGTGAACTTGGTGTGAGCATTCACCACGTTGTCTATTTGCGAACCACTGTCCCAGAGCCATATCGGACTTGGAAATCCCGGGCCCCCTCCCCCACGGCCACTTTACCCGAGTCCAGGCTCGTTCGTGCCCTAGTCCTTTGCGGCAGGTGGCGATGAAAGACCAACCGCCCGATGCATTCGACAATCGACAGACTGAATCAGACTCTCAGAGAAAATTCAAGATTTCCTCCGTGAAATATAAAGAAGTTTCACAAAATCTTGGAAACACAGACATCGAAGTGAAGATTCGATGGATTATATAGTACGATATAAGCAACGAAGTCCTTATATTTCTTTCTTTTCAAACATTATATTTCTCTGCAAAGAAAGCAAATGACCAGACGAAAGTCAGAAAACTCTACGGAGATTCCAGCCCAGACCAAGACAAGATAAAGAAAAGTTTATTCAAGAAAAAAAGCGAAGACGTGGAAGAACTTAACAACAAATAGGGATCTTAAGATATTTTCCAGGTCATCCGAAATATGACCACGGACTGTAAACCAACAATGGCGAATGTTAAGAACGAGAACGACAAAATAAATACAACAAAAGAAGAGATCACGAAAAGATGGGAAGAATACGAAGAAGTTATATGATAAGGACTTACAAATAGAGTAGTGTATAAATATAGATGATTACGAATAAGAACGTGAGATGGAAGAAATGAATTGGGCGACAAAACAACTGAAAAATGGGAAGTCCCCGGCTGTAGATAATATTCCAATTGAACTATTCAAAGATACAGGGAAAGAAATCTTGGCGAAACTAACACAATTATGCAATGTAATCTGGAAAAGAGAAGAGTGACCAACAGATCTGCAAGGTACTATACTTTTGCTATTACAGAAGAAAGGAGACAGCCGAGATTGTGCAAAAAACAACACAATTGCATGAATACCGTGTGATTCAGTCAATCGGCAAAAGTCATCCCTCGGAAAAGGAAAAAAATAAGATTTTAAAAATGTTGTTGATGTAAGCATATACTTTCTTAAGATTTTCAAAAACAATTCACATTGAAAGAAACCTCATTTTCTATCTTCTTTGAAAAGTTGTGTAGATTACATTACGTCGCGTAAGCGTTAGTGTAAAGCATATTCTAAGATCATACTCACAGAAAAAGATTTCCTTCGTTTTTAAACTCGTTTGAATGTTCCATATTATTTATATCATTGTGTCCGATATGTCACGAAAGAGTCAGGTCTAACTGGTTTTGCATGCTGCTATTTCTACAGATAACTTTTTCTAGAAAATCCACATTTTATAAAACAAAGAAAATGGAAGGGGAAACACGCTCCAAATGCAAGCAAACAATAGGAGTTATCCAATTGCATCATTACCCTTTATTCACTTACGTAGTCTGTATGAAATGACTCACCGGAATTATTTATCCCCTTCAAAATTATACAAATATAACATATTTATTTTATGTCAAAATAACTTACCAAGTAAGCTGGAATAAGTCATGATTCATACTATTTTATTTCAATGCTTGTTACGGCGTTGGAGTCAGGATACAGCTCGCCAGACTGCTATTTTACCACCTTTTTTTTTAAATTTGGAAGTCGTAGTCTTCCGCGGCCATGGGCATACCAGCCATGGTATGCATGGGCATACCAGCCCTGTATGTATGAGCATACCAGCCCTGAGGAAGACCACGACAAAATGGTCGAAACGTCGACAAGACAGTTTTCGACGCGACGTCACCCGGACAGCCAAGTTCATGCATTTTTTTAAATTTGTCCGAAAGTACGAAAACATTTTTAAAATTAGCTTTGGCTATTTTACTTGGGGACAGAGATTCACCAGATGAACTCTTTAAAGCAGATAAACATCGTTTTGAGATCAAAAATAGAGTTGTAGGATAAAAGAGCTCGTGCGTATACTCCGCTCATTTTTTTCGGTATTTGACAACGGAAGATCTTAGAGCAAGGTTGTGTGATAACGGAAGACCTTAGAAGTAAAATATATCTAAAATAAGATGTGAGGAGATGAAATAATGCTGATATTTACACAATTAGTTCCCTCCCGAGAGGTAGGGAGAGACAGAGATGGAGACAGAAAGGGGCAGGGACATTGAGAGAGGGAGTGAGAAATGGAGGGGGAAGGAGAAAGAGACATGTAGGGCAGGGCAATGTTTGCCGGGTTCTGCTAGGTTACTATAAAATAGAAGAGATTTTCTCTACTTTTTCTGCATCAGTTCCCCACAATACGAGTTCTTCGGTCGAAAACTCGCCGTGTTTTGGCGCTGTATTACATAACTTTTTCTATACTACGTACACGAGAAAGTAAAAAGCAAGAATAACTTGACACAAGCCTACATTGATTACAAGTGAGCTTTCAATGTTTAACATCATAATAGGATCAAATGTTCTTTCATAAAAATAAATGTATTTATTAGTTGTACATTATACACGAATATATATTATCTTCCTCCTCAAGCATTCACTTTGGTTGACTGAGTCAACTACTCCCAATTTCCTGTTCCAATAATCTAATCGCTTATTGTTTCGTAACTGAAACTTTGAGTATCTTTTAACTATTAGTGACAGTCACCAACCGACTTTACCATAATGTATTAGCATTGTATTTGTAGATAAGTTAAATAATTTTCTTCGCTGCATATGTTATTGACGGAATCCATTACGTGACCGATAATACAAGTATAATTTTCGTTCTGCCAAATGTGTAGTTGTTTAGGAAAACACACACACACACATATTCAGAGGATCCGGGGATGAAAGCTCTTAAAACCTTTGCTTGACAAAATGCTTTCTAAGGAACAAATTGCATTGTAGAAGCATAAAAACAATCCAAAACCATGTAAATTGTTTATTATTAATAAAATAAATCAATATATTACTTCGGAAAGAAACATTAACACAGAAATAAAATAGCACACAATTTACACAATTCAACTGCTTTCTTTATTTCTCGCTCAATTCAGAAGAATTCGCCAAAAATCAATGAAATTGGTGCAGTAGATTGTCGCTCATGCGTCACCTGTCTTGTGAGTAATTTTCATGTCTTTGCGTCCTTCGTTCACACACCAGTTGTTCCCAATGTTATTGTTACATGTAGTAAGCATCGCCAATTAATTCTGACTGTAAGTATCATACATTTTAAAATAGAACACACACAAAAATTAACAGAAATTGTTTTTCTGTGATATAATGTATTTTTAATTTTCTGATAAATGGGGGAAGGGGTTCTCAAACGTTACGTAATTATTATGGGGGAACTCAGGCGTGCGATTCGGGTGCGTTAGGGAAGAGGGGGTATTCAAAATACTCCAAATTTTCGGTACGTAATTTATGGACTGCCCGTAGCTTTTCGGTTTTTCGTGATAGTCACAAAATAATTTTAAAAGCTCTTTACGCTTGAGAAAGCTAAGTTACTGAAAAGCTACTCTGACTTGAAAGTTTCACCGAGTCACGGCTGATAACGAAAATACTGGTATAGGTAAAATGCAAATCGAACCTAACAAGACCCATCTTCAGTCTTCATTGTACACATACGATCTGTACACATACGTCTTGACGTTTTGCCGTCATTCGATATTTCGGTATCAAAGACCCATAAAACATAGATTCTCTCCACACCATCATCACCTCTCTACATCACGTGTTTTGGGAATGGTTTTTAAATTTAGCAACTAGATTTATCCACTTTTTCGTTACCAGGGCTCTGTAATTAGAGTTGTTCTGACAAAAATTCGCCGTTTTTTCGCGCAGTATTACGTAACTTTCGCTTCTTAAGTTCCTTTTTAAGCTTGAGAAAGTAAAAATGTTATCTTCATAATTGTAGTAGTAGGATGACGCCGAACATATTTTGAATTTTTGTAATATTCGAAAAGTCAGGGATTTCAAAGACAATGGGACCTGCTTCATTCTTTTAAGAGACTTGCTTCATTCTTTTAAAAATTTGAAAAAATTCCAGCCGTTTCATGTTAAGTACCAACAAAATTAAAAGATCAGTTTCAAATACAAGTGCCACTACATTAGACAAATCAATTTAGACATATAAATCTTGGTGAAAACTGATTACGATTTTGCTGTTAGCGTTGTTCACACACAGACGAAAACACGATTTGTCGTCAATCGATTTGTCGGTTCCAACCACAAAACATCGATTCTGAACTTACATCGTGATAGGGGAAGTAATTTATTACAGACAAAACAATTTACTTTTTCGTTACCAGGGCCGTAAATAAGTTTTTTCTGTCGAAAACATGCCGCTTTATCTCGCAGCATTACGAATCTTTCTCGTTAGTGGTAAGCAATAGCGAGAAATTAAAAACAGAAAATTGGCTTTTATCTCATCTTACACAGTCCAATTAGCACTAGTCGAATAAAAGATTTATAGGAAAACTTTTGAACCGTCTTTGAGAAAATCTTGTTTATATTATTTTTTAATATTGTCCACATTACACACAAAATTACGCAAAACTTCTAAAATTGGTACTACAACAGCACGTAAAACCTCGCAATTTTGTTATTGAATGTATGAAAAATGGGGTTGGTTATTGAAATGGTATGGTTATTGAAATGTATGAAAAAAGGGGTAAAGCAGCACACTTCCTTCTCGCCTTTAGTAATACTAATGTAATGCTTTTTATACTAGTTATGTAAACCAATTCTCTTAATAAATTATAAAAATAAATCAATGTTTAATCATTTGAAAATTTAGCTATTTTTTTTTCCTTTACTTGAAGCCTCTGGGACTATTTCAAAACCAAAAAGTAGATCCAATGTTTTTGATTAAATGTTTTTGTGCAATAGTGGACATTTATGCGAATGAAGGACATTTATGCGAATGGTGCAGGTCTCATTTTCGAAAGTTGAAAACCCTGACTTTTCGAAAGTTGCAAAATTTTAAAACTTTTCTGTATTCTAATTTCTATCCAGCGATATTTATATTTGTATTATATACATCAATGACAGCTTGGCTGTAAATTTAGTTAACATCAACGGTAATATTTTTTTAGGAGTGAGGGTCTTTCCATTGCTCCCAGTATACCGACGGAAGTGGCAGAACCCTTGACAAGAACTTGTCGCTCGATTTGAATAAAGCGCGCTACGCGAACGGTGTTGCCGACTTTCGCATTTCCGTTCCGATCCTCTAAAAGCCCGCGAACCTTCACTGCCTTCGGAATAATTGCTTGTTAATTTGCAGAGTTGCAAAGAGTCATATAAATTTCTGAACAATAAATATTGTATTTAAACCATATGTATAAACATTTTCAAATAGATTTTTCTTAAAAACGACTGAATTTTTAAACAAATCATCAGACAATAAATACCTAGCTGGCGAATATATAAAACCTGCAAATTAAAACAGTCATTCAAGTGTTGTTGACGAACATGTGAATTATTTAGAATACGTATTTCATATATCAGTAATTAAATACTGCCCAACCTTACTCATTACAAATCGTACATTTGGTACAAAAATTAAATATTTCTTAGCAAACATTTCCAAACAAATTTGACAGTTATAACTTGATTTTCATTCAGATAAATCAAGATGCAAATCACAAAAATGAGCTTCCAAGTCATTGTTGTCGGGTCACTGCAGCATTCCAATCTGATATTCGCTGAAAGCTAGTATTATTTCAAATAGGTTTTAAATAATTTCTAAAACGTTAATGTGTAAATGTATAACAAGAGTCGAATGCAAGAAACGAACAAACATATAAGAAATATAGAAATACATAGAAATATACATCAATACATTGAGAATACAAACTGTAGAATTAAGTAAAGTAAAAGTGCGATAAAGCAAGAATAGAATCAATATTGGCATTTTCAATAGGATATTATAATTAAAATTAAATTAAAAATGTTTCGTATCATTCTTTATTTTTTTCTCGTGACCCGTAGTTGGTGTGATATCTGTATATACGAGTATTCCATTAATTTCAACCAGAAATAATGCAAAAACGACTCTTTTTTTTATTGTACCTGACCTTTTCAAAGAGCTAATTTTGTACAACATACACTGGCTAAAGTAAAAATCTCTATGTCAAATTTGGTAGTTTTGCATATTATTTGCAATTTTCGAAAAAATCGAGCAAACACCAAAATTAGACTAGCGCTTTATTTCGAAAGAGACAGAGAGAGACAGAGAGAGACAGAGAGAGACACAGAGAGACAGAGAGAGACAGAGAGAGAGACAGAGAGAGACAGAGACAGACAGAGAGAGACAGAGACAGACAGAGAGAGACAGAGAGAGACAGAGACAGACAGAGAGAGACAAAGAGAGACAAAGAGAGACAGAAAGAGACAGAGAGAGACAGAGAGAGACAGAGACAGACAGAGACAGAGAGAGACAAAGAGAGACAAAGAGAGACAGAAAGAGACAGAAAGAGACAGAGAGAGACAGAGATTCTTTAAATCATTCGGAAACTGCAAAATAATACATTTGCATGACCAACGCAGTAGCGAAAATACTTCACAGTCGCAATTGTCGGAGAACTGGTACTCCCTTAAGTGCCTTATTTAGCAGTACTTAATCCGCCGAGCGGCAAGTTACTTTAAAGGAAACATGAGTCAGATAGATACATTTTAACCAAGTTAGCCACGCGAACTGCGACCTGCGTTCGACCTCGTAGACTCCTACCGCACCTTGCAGGCTTCTCTCGATTCTCACCGAATTCCAACCCCACCTTTGCATCTGTCCCCATTCCGTCTTTTGAAAATCACCCCGCATATGTCTATTTTGCCACCAATCATCAGCGTTAATACAACTGAGCTCGCCAATCTTTTTTTATGGGGTGGAGTGGAATTAGATCGAATTCGACTGTTTGTACTCTAACGTGTTCCTGTAATTCTCACGTGCGCGAAACTAATTGAGTCGTTCAATGATTTCATACGGATGGACGATTTATAACCTGTCGCGCACGCAGCGCAGAAGACGCCACGAATCTCCAGCAGATTAGCTTAATTGTGGATAAGCGTGAGAGAGTGCACGCTCTATCCTGCCTCCGCGCTCCTTTTCACGCCTATCACTGCAATTTTTGGTAGTCGTTCGGTTGTTCGTGATTGTTTGGCCTGATGGGTTAGTGGACCGGATGAGTCGTGCGAAAGGGCTGGGAAGACACCCATTGCACTACGTTGGTGTTCCGTCGTCACAGTCATTCTACAGTCATAAATTCGTCCTCACCCCCTCCCCGCAGCTGGGCCAAGGAGACATCCTCTCCTGCGCGGGTGGAATTCCCCGTCGTCCTTACTACCCGATCTCCATTGTTCCGGCCCCTTGTCCCTCCAAAAGACTCTTCTTGGCGTTTTTTATTTATTTTATATGACTTATGAGTAATGTAACATTACAGCATTTTGAGCCACAAATAAAATTATTAGTTTATATTAACGTGGACCAATGGCGATCGTCATTATCGTCTTCTGTTATCAGAGCAATTTATAATGAAGAAATAATATAAAACATATTTATTTCCAAGGTTCGATTGACAGCCTCCAAGCCTCTTACACCATTCCTTATATATATAATACCTGAAATACAAAATGTATAACAATTATTAACATACACGATGTCCTAGTTGTCGATGCCACCTTCTTGCACAAGAAACACACTTTTAGAAACATCGCCTGACAATGACAGATTATTCTGTCAACTTCACGCCGTATCGCGGCTTATCTATTGTTCAATTGCAATTTCATAACCGGAGACGCCAGACCTGTTCTTTATCGCAATATTTGTAACGATTACTTAATACGCAGTTACATTGCGACATAATATAGTGCAACGTATCTGTACAGAGAAGGGGGCAAAATACCTGGAACGGGGAGGGGGGCGTTAGCGGACTGAAATGCCCTTCTCTATACAAAGTAACTTTTTGACACCGCACCGGGCCGTGAGGTGCCCGGGGGGGGGGGGAGAGGGAATGCGCTGGTTGAGAAGGGAGGCGGAGGATGACGAATTTATGAGAACTTCATTGCACATACGTTTATTAAAATGAAATATTATGCTAGGTGAAATGAGGAGATGAAATGTGAATAGACAAGATGAAATACACTAAATATACAAATGGTGACATAGTGAAGCTTTGTCCATGGGCACACGGCGTTGCCGAATACCTGATGTGGCTGTGGCATGCGTGGACCTCAGGGTTCCTCCTCTCCCGGGCGAAGCGGGAATGCAGGCGTCCCACACAGTCCGCTGGTGGCGGGGAGAGTATGTCCCGCAGCTTGAATACGGACCGGGCCCTAGGTGGGCCGTGACTGCAAGAATGTGCGCGCGGCACACACTGTCTCTCGCCAGCAGGCAACCGAAGGTGTGTGAGTCAGGTGGCGTCCGTACACCTGTGTATTGGCTGCTCGTCGAGGATCGAGCAGCGCACTCAACACACTGGTACACGTGCCGAGGGCAGCGTGTTCACATGCGCGAAGCGCAAAACAGGACGATGCGTTCGTGAGCGCGGAGACTGCTCAACGAAACGCCAAGGATAGGCGGTGTCGCCTGTGCCTCTCGCGGTGGCTCTCGCGGAGGCTCTCGTCGCACAAGTGCCAGCTGTGTTGCCAGCCAGAAGGCCGCGGCCCTTCGGGGAAGCGGGAGGGGGCGCCTTTCGGGGGAGGGTCCGGCGGCGCGGGGGCGGCGTGTGTGGCGGGCGCACCCTGCGGGAGCGGCTGCCTCCGGAGGGAGGGAGGACCACCCACCTTGCGCGAGGGCTTTTGTGTCGTGGACGGAACAGTATCGGCGACAGTGGCACCACGCGCCAGGACACTTTGGTTGCGGGCGTTAACACCGCGGCGCAGGACCCACCGCTTCCGAGTGAACATCGATGTATTTTGGTCGATGTTTTATTAACATCGATGTTTTAAATGTCGGTGTTTTCAAAACATAGATATTTCTACAAAAATATCGATGCTTTAAACATCGGTGTATTGAACCTGATGTTTTTTTTGAAATCGATGTTTTGAGTTCGATGTTTTTACGTTTTCGATGTTTTGTTAATGGAAGAAAAATTCCTATAATAACTATTTTGTAAGAGTAAAATATGATATAATAACTGATGCTATCACTGTGTTTGTGTTCGATTCAAAGGATCGCGTTTTGTATTATCATCGGGCAGACGACTATTCCTCGCCCGAGATGCTTCTGATGCCTTGGTATATTGTTTGTCTTTTCTCTTAATTTAAATAAGCGTTTTTAACTTTGTTTTCTGTCAAATGTAAATTTTAAATTAACATACACAGCAACTGTCAAATTTAATTTTTTTGCGTTCGAATTTAATATTGGAGGTTACTAAGCCAAATTTAAAACATTTGCTGTGTATATTAATTTAAAATTAATATTTGACAGAAAACAAAGGTAAAAACGCTTATTTAAAATAAGAGAAAAGACAAACGAAATACCAAGGCATCTGGACCATCTTGGGCGAGGAATAGTAATCTGCTCGATAATGGTAATACAAAACGCGATCCTTTGGTTAGAACACAAACACAATGATGGCATCCATTTCGTTTGGAAAATATTCCAAAAGATGGCTGCCAACTAGCTCTAACCAGCATGTTTTGCTGTTTTCATATTTTTTGACCATGTTGTGAACATTTATGAGTCATCCACGTTGCTTGGGCACGACCCACCGAGGAGGGGATAAGTGTTTCCCGAAAGTTAACTCTGGGTAATAATTAATAAAAATTATTAAACTTTTTGTGGACGATTATTTCCTTTACCATATTATCTTATAAAATAGTTATTAGCGGTATTTCTCATCCATTAACAAAACATCGTAAACGTAAAAACATCGAACCTCAAATATCGATGTTCCAAAAATATCGGCTTCAATACATCTATGTTTAAAACAGATATATTTTAGAAACATCGATGTTTTGAAAACATTGACATCAATGTCGCATCCTTACTCGCCACCACGCCTGACCCTCACGCCACCCTGTCCACGGTGATTGTTGGATTTATCACCGAAACATTCGTGTTAAGTACACTGAGAGAAATGTAGTAGAATGTACTAAACATGTTTAGCAAGCGATCATGTAGTAAATACCAGTAGTAAATTCCTGTAGTAATATTCACTAAACATGATTTAGTTACGTTTGGTAAATCAGACAATTCAAAATAGTAAATGAATAAACAAAGAGAATTGTAAGAGGGAAGCCCATATATGCTTCATTATTTGTAACAGAAATTAGGCGAAATAAACATTTTTTTATAAAAAAATTTACATAACTTTTACAAAGAGTTAATTATGTTCAACAGACTTTGTCGGAGGCAAAATTCCAATCAAATCTTCAATTCTGTAGTTTCGATTATTTTCGCAATTTTCGAAATACAACGAGCAATACTCGAAAACGGGACTAGCACCATATTTTACGGTCCCTTATTACATATGTGGAGGACTTTTTGAAAACAAATTTTGAGCAGTTTTTGATAAAAGAGTCGTAAATTTCAAGCGCAAATTATGCAAAAACTACTCGTTTTTTCAAAAAATTGTATTTGACATTTTTTAAAGAGCTAATTTTTTACAGTACACCTTGAGTCAAAAGTCTCCATCTTCAATTTTGTAGTGTTAATTTTTTTTTTTCAATTTTCGAAAAATCAGGGATTTGAACGAAAATCATAAGTGCACCGTTCTCTTGAACGTACTGCGCAATATTCTGCAACAAAATTTAATCAAAAAATCTGGAGCAAATATTTTTGGAAATTTTGAAAATTTCCGGGGGCCTCTATGTAAAGTACCCCCACAATTAAAACATCAGTTACAAATTCTAGGGACTGCGACATCAGCCACAAGTATTAGGGAATACCAGTTTCGGAAACTATCGGCTGAAAGGTTTATGCGCTAGCGTTGTGCACAGAGAGACGGACAGAGACGTTTTGCGGTTAATCGATTTTTCGGTGTGAAGAACGCACAATACACGGAATTCTGGCTACACCACGTGTTAGAGGAACTTGTTTCTATATTCAGCAACTGAATTTATCTACTTTTTTGATTCGAGGGTTTGACTATCCAACAAAAAATTTTCATAAAAAAAATATTGAGTCGCCTTTGAGAAAAAATAATTTTAAAAAAAATTAAAAATTGCGCATAATTACGCAAAAATACTCAAATTATCGACAAATTGTACATGAACTTATTTCAAAATCTATCTCTAAGGATCAGATTTTATTTAGTGAAAATATATTTGATATTTTAGTTGTAGGAAGACAAAGAAAAATTTTTGGAAGTTTTGCAATTTTAGAAAAATCAGTTTTCCACAAAAATTAATCCTGGTCCATTGTTTTAAACGTCCTTTGCACTCTCCAGCAACAAAATTAAATAAAAAACAATGGAACCTTTTTTTCAACCCATGGGCTTTATGTAAAGTGCCCCCGAAAATTAAAATATCGGTTTCAAATCCAAAGAACCGCATCATCAACCACATCGATTGAGTAATATTAATTTCAGAGATGGACGGGCTGACGTTGCCGTCAATGGATTTTTCGGTATCAAGGACTCACATATTAAGGACTCACTGGATTTTGGCTACACCAAGTGTCTACGAATTTGTATCGGAAAATTCGCAGTTTTCTCAGGGGACCCGAAAAACTGTATTTTCAATGAATTTTCAAAACCGATATTCCGCATCATTATATAACATTACTTTGAGTACTGTATTCCATATGTACGTTTGTATACGAGAGAATAAAAATGGGACGAAGAGGGTTCCTATTTATGGAAACTGGAGTGTTCTAGGGGCGAACATGAAGAAAAACGCATGTACAAGGTCTTTGTAGAATTCGTGTGCAATGAATCTTAGAAAACTATAGATCACAGCAGCGGGCGGCTAGAATCACTCCCAGACAGCGATTGAATTGGATATAGCTATCCAGCTACTGTCGAAAATCAAGCCATTTTCGGAACTCGAACCTACTCGAACCTACTACTCCCACTTAGAGGCTCTGCTGTAATATCAGCTGATGCACATAGACACATTTATCGGTACAAGGAAGGTGAATTTTGTAATATTCCCGTAGATATAGATTATGCGGATTGAGTAACGAAAAGCGGGTGAGTGGCGGGTGACAAGCGCGTGACGCACGTATCCCTGATGTCGCAAGGGCAACGGCGCCCTTGGGACGCATATCGGAGTTATTGTAAGGATAAGCCACGTACTCTGTCATTCGTTGCTCGGTGCCACATTTAGTGTCTTTGGTATGTACATCTTGCTTGCAGTAGCGGCACCAGAGATACTACAGACTCTGCGAGGCAGAACATAAAAAAAATTACAAACGCAATCTTCGTATATTATATTTTTGTATAGTAATTCGATCCACCTATCTTTGACTGTGAAAAACTTCCATCCTTTCAAAATTAAAGTCTCAAATTCAATGTACTACTTTGATAAACAAAGTATGCATGCAAAATATTATAAGAAATTGAAAGTATGCAATATATCTCTCGTGAATGTTTAATTATAATTGGTATCCTAAACTAAATATTTGTTTTGTATAATTGTATTTTCAACTACTTGAACGGAGATATACCATATATGTAGTATTTATTTCATTATAAATTTTGTCAAATTTACAAGTTGTTATTAATTGCCGTTGAAAATCCTTTAAATGGCATGGCATTGTCGAAACTATTTCCTCAAAATGTTATTAAGAGTAATTATACAATAAAGTCTTTATAAATGTCCAGAATATTTAACTCCTCTGTTTCGTTACGGTAGCGTAAAGCTCCTTGGAATTTGCCTCAAATTTCTATTACAGTAAACCTTCATTAGCACGAAATCGCTTAACACGAATTTTACCTTAATACCAACAAAACTTCGACCCCGGAAAGGGATCACAGTAATACGGACTTTTATAGTGCTCGGATAACACGAACTCCGATTATTTCAGACCCTTGGAATTCCTGTTAATGAGAGTTTACTGTATAAACATTAAAAAAAGAATACTGTCGTATAATAAATAAGAAATGTATTAATTTCATGTAAACCATGTGGCCAAATATATTTAATAAAGCCTATATGAATATTTTATTGCATCGATAATGCACCTTAACAATACCTCTTTGGGTTTAAAAGTTTGTAATGTTTGCGATAAAAAATTGTATACGTGTCATCCATTGGTCTATATTATTTTTTCATTGGAAATATAATAAACTTTCATTTCAGTGTTTAGATTATATTCCTAAAGTAGGTATTTTTCCCCATTTTCAACAAAATTCATAGAATCTTCATTGCTGCATTTGAGTGTGTTTTGTCAGCACCAAATAGAAAACGAGAAAAATTGTTTCTTTCCTGACATCCCCAAATCCACATAAGTTTTCTGACACTGTTCTAATAAATCTTCTTATGTAACTCATAACTGTAGTTATGGACCAAACAATATAAGTAGTATATTGTCCTCTATATATAGTTGTGCAATAAAGGAATTAATTTCTGGATGTAATAATGCATTAATTGTACAAATTGTTTTTCATATGCTGTGAAGGATCTAACTGGCTGATGGCATGTATATGTTCAAGAATATAAATAACATCATGTTCTCAGTGGCACGGAATAATTCTGTTTAATCGCTCTGAATATCAGCCTCTCCCACTTTTCCATAATCTAAAAATATTGAGAGGATACTAGGGATGCTAATTGGCTTTCATTTAAAACAATCCTACATTGTAACAAACTTTCCTCTCGACTTCCATTTACTTATAAAAATAATATCCCCAATTTTATGCAAATAAAATAAACAATAAATATATTTCAATACACAATCCAAGTATCACCTTATTGGTGGTAAACAAAATGTTTACCACCTTCACTATTAAATGCCATAAGAAACTAATCCTTGGTAACGTTTTGAGTTTTTAAAAATCACTACTTACGCGTATTGCACTTCAGTCGCGTTGCTTCTGGAATCAATCAATTGGAATCAATTTTTCGGAATCAATCAATTGACTCTAATGTGGCTGAGATAAACAAGTGAATTGTAATATTCAATATAACGATAAATCTGATGTGTAATCTCCAACCCTTAGGCTGCAACACTCCGTCAAAAGGGTTCGCAAGTTTCTTAAATCAGGAATGATACGTTATTTATTTTTTCTTTCCAAGTGATGTCGCCATCAAACAGGCAACCTTTTTTAACCGTCATTCAATATCTGGTCCATTAGGTGCAATATTATTATCAGAGTGTATCTGCTCTTCATGTTCAAGCATGCTGTGTTCAACTATTGTATGTTAGAAAGCATTTTTCGGCGCAAGAGTTTGGCGTGATCACATGTTGGCGTGATCATACGTATGCCCTTTACGGGTAGGGATGTTGTTGTTATTATTATTATTATTATTATTATTAACTAATTTTTGCCGATTCATTTACTTTAAAAATAAGAAAGTGTACGGTGTTAGTTCCTAAATATTACGAGTTCCTAAGAATCCGAATTCATTCCTAAATATAGTTATTGGTAACCACAGCTAAAGTCAATGACGTTCAGGATATGATTTCTCATCCTAATCATGATATGAAAAAAAATATTCACACTTTTATACATCGCAAAAACATAATTTTCATCTGAAGCAGATTTTCTTCATTGGAATTTTTACTTCCGTGTTCTTTAACATCACCAACAAAAACTTGACAATTTTCGTTTTTCATATAACTCAGAGTCAGCCTACATTTTTGTACACTTGCTTCTTTTTCTTTCACAACACTGCAGCCTTGCGTTACAGTATCGATGATTCCAGCGTTGAATTTGTCGCCTCTTCTGCTTTTGCTGTCTCTCGTGCAGTGAAGCACGGACCCATAAATATTCTGGCTTTAATAATTTCCTCTGTAAATTCCCAGCTCAGAGACTGATCTCATATCTGCACAGGAACCGTCAATCTTGAAATTTAGTGTCTCTGAAAACGTCATATCCGTAAACGATACCAACGCGGCGTTGGTTTGGAGAACGAATATATCCGTGAGAGAGAGAGAGAGAGAGAGAGAGAGAGAGAGAGAGAGAGAGCGAGAGAGAGAGAGAGAGAGAGCGAGAGAGAGAGAGAGAGAGAGAGAGAGAGAGAGAGAACGATAGATTTCTGAACAGTGAAGATTATAAATAGGATATGGTAAAATGGTTTTCAAGTATGATTCAATTCTCCGCAACATACGAGCGTAAGTGTGGCATAATTTCACGCACTCCCAATAATAGTTCGTGTTTAAATAGTTAGGCAGATGGGAAATCTATGACGCTTCAGCTCTTCTCCTTCAGAAAGCGATGAGAAAAATACACAATGTCAGTATTTACTAGTGTCATTATTAGTCTAATTTGTAACATACATTTCGAACTGAAACGTAATGTTACAAAACTATCTGGTCTCTTGCAAATATTTCACTCAATCACTGTATACATACACTAAAGAGCTAAAAAACGGGTACAGTATGTGCATTGAAATAAAGAGATCTGGAACCAACCCCAGTATGGCGCTCCGGTCGACAACGACTATATAAGACAACCAGTGTCTTGCACAGTTGTTAAATCAGTTACTGCTGCTACAAACCGGAACAGTTATGCGTATTGAAATAAAGAGATATGTAACCAACCAAAATATGGCGCTCCGGTTGGCAACGACTATGTAAGACAACCAGTGACTGGCACAGTTGTTGAATCACTTACTGCTGCTACAATGGCTGGTTCTCACGCTTTAAGTGAGTTTGAACGAGGTGTTACAATCGGCGCAAGAGATATGCGGCATAGTTTATCTGAGGTCGCGATGAAATTTGGATATTTTCATACGACTATTTCACGACTGGTCCGTGAATATCGGGAATCTGGTAAAACATCAAACCTCCGGCATCGCTGCGGCCGCAAAAAGATCGTGCAAGTACGGGACCGACGACGAGTGAGGAGAACCATTATACGTGACGCAGAAGTACAACACTGCCCCAAATTGCTGCAGATTTAAATCCTGGGGCATCAACCAGAGTCAGCGTGCGAACCATTCAACGAGACATTATCGATAAGGGGTTTCGGAGCCGAAGGCCCACTCGTGTGCCCTTGATGACTACACGACACAAAGTTTTACGCCTCGCTGCGGCCCGTCAACACAGACATTGGACTGTTGATGACTGTTGCGTGATCTGACGAGTCTCGTTTCACATTGTTTAGAGCGGTTGGACGTGTACAAGTATGGCGACAACCTCATGAATCCATGAACCCTGCATGTCAACAGAGGACTGTTCAAGCTGGTGTAGGCTCTGTGATGGTATGGGGCGTGTGCAGTTAGATACGACTCTTACAGATGACACGTACGAAAGCATCCTGTCTGATCACCTGCACCCATTCATGTCAATTGTGCAACCCGACGGACCTCGGCAATTCCAGGAGAACAATGCGACAGCCCACACGTCCAGAATTGAAACAGATTGGCTCCAGGAAAACTCTTCTGAATATAAACGATTCCACTGGCCACCCAAATCCCCAGACATGGACATTATTGAGTAGATATGGCATGCCTTACAACGTGCTGTTCAGAAGAGATCTCCACCCCCTCGTACTCTTACGAGTTTATGGACAGCCCTGCAGGATTCATGGTGTCAATACCTCCAACACTACTCCAGACATTAGTCGAGTCCATGCCGCGTCGTGTTGCGTGATAGGCAGATGACACGATATTCGGCAGCTGTACCAGTTGTTTGGCTCTTCAGTGAATGTATTGGTGTTAGTTCCGTCATCATGCTACAGAGTAGGGGTCACAAAAATTCCAAACTCTTCAATTCATCGTTCCTTCTAACCACCCCCATATGTATGTTCACTATACTCGGTACATTCCTCTCACGTCAACTTTAGATCGCTCATGTACCCCTTCAATACCCCATATGATCCTCTAGATGTTATCTCAAAGGTTTATTACAGGTTCCCCGAAACGCTCATCGTAGATTTCCCCAAATCTTCTTCACAAGTTCACTGCATATTCCCGCACTTGTTAATTTGAAACCTAAACTAGAAATTCACCACTTTTAACTTAAGTGGCTTTTTATAATGCAATGCTTTCAAAAACGGTGGCGAATGGTGCACTGCCTCCTCTGCCAGATGAGAAAGAAAGTTTTGAATAGCTGGATTACCCAAAAGAGTAACCCCTCTCTCCCTACCAAAAAAGTAATAGAAGTTTCTCAATGATTTTCACAGAAAATTGCAGTCTCCGGCAATCAGAACTTTTTAATCGCTGTTTTAAATATGAAAATATCTTCATATTGGAACCCAATTTTCAACATTACAGCCAGTGCTAGAGAGTTTTAAAATCAAAAAATGTAATAGAACGTTCGAACGATTATTTTGTAGATACGATGTAGAAAACATAACTTGTAAAAACATTGGTTTTAAGGTTCAAGACTCATAGTTTTCTTGTCATGCTTAGAGGTATAGGTCGAGTATATTGTAATGCGTTCTGACGGTTGAATGTTCGTCTGATAAACCAAATTCGCCATAAACGGCGAACTCCTGTTTTTCGTCTTAAATGTTTTTATGCACATCTAGCGGGTTAATTCCATATCCAGCAGTAACACACTTACAGTTTTAGGTCCATGGTTTCTTACAAAAGGGAATAGGAATAATCCTTGATCTTTTCCGTACTGTACTAACTACAGAACGTAGCTTGTATCCTACTAATTCGTCACCTATCTCTTGAAAAGGTTTCCTCAACAAAAGAAGCGAGGAAGATTTGAATTTGCAATTTTCCAAGATTTGTAATTTTTGAAAGTTCAGAGGTTTTAATGAAAAACAGACGAATAATATTTATATGCAAGAAATTTCCCAACAAGAAAGAAGTTTTTTATTCATTGCTCTAGTAATTCTTACAATGAAATTCCGATCTCCGATTAAATAATTCAGAATACAATCATCTTCCTTACGGAAAGTTATGTCTATTGATGTCTCATTATCCACTAAGAAAAAGGTTTACACGAAGTACCTAAACTTCGAGAAAATCATAAGAGATTTTTGGCAGTATTAGTGCCCTAAAAAGTGAACGACATTAAAGTATAAAATACATCTCAAAGTAAAAATTCATCGAAATAATTATGAGTGTTCTATTTTGGGAAATTCAAACTTTTAATAAAAAGGACTCTTAATCCACTAAAATTCAGTGTATTGTGTTTTATCCTAAAAAATGTTTAAAGAAGATCGGTTTAGGCGCTAGTGTTGTCCATAGAGAGAAGAACTGACGCACGGAAGGACGGAAAGTTTAAAATTACACCAGTATTTTTCACAATTGTTCACCAAATCATCAAAATATTGTACAATACAGTTGTCATGCACTTATACATAACGTCTAAGAATAAACTGATTATAAAATGGCATCATGTGCAATTTCTTTGGCTTCACTGTTACCTCAGGTTTCAGCGGGCGCGGGCACTTCCAATATACGGATTTAACACAACGATGAAGAAGAAAGTATATCATTTACTTAACTTGACATCAGTTCAGTGTTATACTAATTTCACTGCTGTTTCCGATACGAATTTTAATTTCAAAACTAAGAGAATTAGTGCAATTTGGATACCACAAGCAAACTTAATGGTTTGAGTAACTTAAAATATGCGTCCTCACGTTTAGTAACTTAATCTAGTTTAAGTACATTTAAACAATTTGAGAATTATTTGAAATAAAAATAGCCGTTTATTTGAAATAGAAAATAATTAATTTAAAATGAATAATTTGAAAAAGAACGGATTCAGACTAAGCAAGTGCAAAGACATGTATGTGGTGGCAACACACCAAGTTTGTTGTTGGTATGGCTACGAAATGCATACTCTACGTAAAAAATATTGAATTCGATAGTCATTCCATCGAAGTTTAGCGAGAACCATTTTACTAAGAGCATCGCGAGGCCACGTTGAAACTCGTTTTGCGAGAACGAATCAATTGATGGCTTTCTGAGCGCCGTTTCATGGCGGTTTGGTGGGTTACTGGGAGAAAGGCTGCGGGCGTAAAACATGTCACGGAGTCATATAAAAATGGTAATTAGAGCGTCGCGGGAGGCAGTTTTACGAGCGAAGTTGGCTTTACGAGAGAGCTACGGGCATCCGGACGCGTGGAGCGCTGTCATCGCCAAGCGGGATTCGTTCTTCTGCCAATGAGCCGTGATTGAACGCGTTCGAATGGTATGCTAATTTTGTTTGGAAGGAGCCTTTTAGAGCTTGTGCGGAGGGAAAACAAGATACAAATAATGTGTTTTATGTGGAGAGGGTCGGGCGACATGGAATAAAACGATGGAAAGTTAACGGTGCCTGATTCTGGGCCGCAAGAACTTAAAGCAGACTGCAAACTAAGCGACGTCACAGCTCCCTCACATCATGTGAGGGAGTCAGTGTTTACTGATTACGGGTGCGTCAACAGATCAACGGAGTTTACCCGTCCCGTATCTGGAGTGTATGCTACACATCGGGAGATGGGGGCGTTCCTTTCCGGATTGAACGCGAGATCCGCTGACGACTTACATGTCGTCTTGCGAGATCTTTTCGATCTTGCGATCAACCCCTGAGGAACCCCGCCCCTTCCGGGACAAGCTTTAAATTCCTGACTGGTCACCTGATGTGTATGGTTATGTAGTGCCCGAATACAGCGTAAGGCTAGACATGATTGTCTTCTCATATCATATTCGTGATATGCCACGAAGATGAGGAGCTCTCACAAAAAAAAAGTTCTATGAAGAAATCCACTAATCAGAGAACATATCTCATATGCCCCTGGGAAACTCAAAAACTAGTTTTTACGAGTCGTTGAGTTAATCACAATCGATGCGAAAGAAACGACATTTGTCGTGTTCAAATCTGATAGTAGTATTTCGTAGACACATATATGGAATTTTATTCAGATAGCCATTCAATTCATTGGTAATTCAGATATGACGAAAGTTTTATTGTTGTTTTTTTCAAAATTCACCGAATACACGATTAGATTATAATGATGGCTTATGCTTTTTTCTCTAATCCACTTTACCAAAGCTTTGTTAATAAAAACAGGTACGAGAGAGAATTTTTATGTTATTTTTCTGGCAGTCCACTTCGCGGTTTAGCCGAATAAAGATATTTATGTCGTAGTCTTTTATGTGCAAATTCTATTCTGCAAACGCGTTTTGATTGACAGGAACTAATGAAAATCTCTCATAAAAAGATACAGCAAAATTAGTTTATCTTGTAAACATGTTATACCAACAAAACCTTCGCATATTGATGCCGGATTACGGACGGAATCTATAAATACAATCAAACAACGAACATGAACCACCTTTGAATAGAAAAACGTAAAAGCGTAAATGTATCTGGGCTAATGACAAATGTAGAGGACCTGAAATTGTGTGGAAAAAGAAAATACTGAGTTATAAAATCGTTGGAGCAAAAAGAGTGGAAACAGCTACATTCTCTAACCCAAAATAAACTTTTGAGGTAAGTTATACATTTCTGTATTTTGGAGGGGTAGACATTTTATTATGCCAACAAAATGGCAGATCAATACAAAAGTAAGTTGGCAAAATAGTTACTGGTTATTTTGGAAACAAGGCACTTTGCTAGATCTTACACTACTTAATCTCATTTGTGCGTAGTATAATTAGAAATCCTACAATAGTAATGAATTTACTTGTCAAATGTTTTATTTCGAGAGTAGGAAACTATTTTATTTTCCCGATCCCGCATACACGGTAGAGAGGAAGTTATGTAATTCTGCATGAAAAAACTTCGTATTTTCGGCAGGAAAACTCCAGAACAAGGCCCTGATAACGAAAAAGTTAGTACATCTAGATGCTAAATTTAGAACAAAATTGTCTAACACGTGCTTTATCCAAAATTCATGTTTTTTGAGGCCTTGATACCTAACAATTTATTGACGGCAAAACGTCTATCTATCCCTCTGTCCGTGAACAAGGCTAGCAGGTAAACCTGTCGATTTTCTCCAAAACTGATTTTCCCCAATCGATCTGGCTATTCTAGCGGCCCCTTGAATTTGAAACCGATATTTTAATTTTGAGGGCTACTTTTTATGAAACCCTTGGGGCATTTTAATTTAAAAAATAGCTTCAACCTTTTTTATTAAACTTTTTTATTGGATAGTGCGAAGACGTTTAAGAAAATGGCGCAGGTATTATGTTCGCTTAAAATCCAAATTGTTAATATTTCGAAAATTCAAAAAATTTTCGGCGTCATCCTACAACCAGAATTATGAATATGGCTAGGATAGTTATGTAATCACTTCTTTCTATTACATTTAAATACGAGTATATGCATCTTGTAATACGTCTACCAAACTATGTTTCTCCGATGGGAAATGAATTTTATAGTTTATGTTTTACATATTATGGGAGTCTTTATAATTTCACAATATTTAGAGCATATCATTATAATGATACATTTACATTAAGAACGACCAAGAAGAATTTACTTTGTTATTTTGCTGCATGTCATCAAACATTTTCCTTGAAAATCAAAAGTTTTAGTGCTTTTATGTATCATTACAAAGTTAAACATTTAATTATTCGGACATACTAATGGATTTAAAACATATCTACGATTGGCGCTGTTTTCATTTTAGGTGTGAACATTTAAATTGCATTTTCTTCAATGTTCAACATTTGCACAAACCGTAATTTCAATTTTTGCACTACATTTTTTTTTATTTGCAATGACCGCAAATAAATACGTTCATCCTTTAAAACTACAAGAGCTTTCGTTCCAACAAGTCAGTTACAGCTTCTGCATTTAAAACAACTACGTTACACATCGTATATCCCCTTTACAGCTGCATATTATCCGTTACGGACGACAGATAGCATTACTTGGCTGGCGTCTATTAGGCTAACGCACAACACCCGCTAGCCATTAGCATTATCGTCTCCCCAAATTATTCATGGCAAATGCTCTCCCACGCGCGCGTAGACGAGAGAAGGGTCCTAAGAGGCACTGCGATTGGAAATCACTCTGGTTGGCGCCGGCCTCGATGGCTCAGTGACAAAACGGCGGCGGTGTGTGGTGGCGGACAAAACGGTGGCGGCGATGGTGTAACGGCTAGCGTTTCGGACTGTTGTACCCAAGTTGGCGGGTTCAAACCCGATCGAAGCCGTGGATTTTTCAGGGCTAAAAAATCCTTCGTACGCCTTCCTTCGGAGGGGAAGTGAAGCCGGCTGTCCCATGTTAGTAGATTTACTTGCATGTAAAAGATCCTCAAGCCTAAATGACGCCTCTGAGCTAAATTCAAATCGCCTGTTTCTCGCTCAAGAAATACCTCCTTTCTCTGCTAGTTGGTGAAAGGAGCGTAGCGAAATTTACGTGGTCAGACGGAAGAGCAGGCCTAATGGCCTGAGTCTCGCCACGTAAAATAAGGCAAATTCAATTCAATTCAAAACCCACTGCCTCTGGAGTGACGTCGACGTCCTAGGGTTGACGTCCCGATGGGTGGATTTTCAACACTTGCTACATGGTTAGGTCGAATTCAATCACAGCCAACAAGATAATTCTAGGATACGACTGCTCTGATAGGAAGTTTTCCCGTTGTTTCTCCGATCATTACCAGGTAAATGACAAAGGAGTAGTTTAATAAATGGACCATGGACCTCGCACGATTATTCCTTCCTCGTTCTTGTCCTCTACCCTTACACACACACACACACACACACACACACACACACACACACGCAGTGAATCATATTTGAATTGAATTTATGCCTTATTTTACGTGACGAGACTCAGGCCATGAGGCCTGCTCTTCTGCAAATTTCGCTACGCTCCTTTCACCAGCTAGCAGACAAAGGAGGTATTTCTTCGGCGAGAAACAGGCGATTTGAACTTAGGTCAGAGGCGTCATTTAGGCTTGAGGATCTTTTACATGCAAGTAAATCTCCTAACATGGGACAGCCGTCTTTACTTCCCCTCCGAAGGAAGGCGTACGAAGGATTTTTTCGCCCTTAAAAATCCACGGCTTCGATCGGGTTTGAACCCGCCGTTTGAATCGCCGCGCGCATTGCACTTAAGCATCATAAGCACTTATGTGCACTATACTACGTCACAGGTCAGGAGAGCAGTCATATGCTGAGTTTGTCCCTGCTGGATCGCTGTTCCTCTGTGAAGAGGCACCTACAGGGGGAAATCCCACAAGTGTGGGTGTTTGTTGGCTCCGATGCCATGTTTCACTGCGAAAAAAACTCCATCTGCAGATATAACATGTAATATACCCACGGGAGTAATGACCGAAATAGTTGACGATCTCAAAATTTAAAATTCATTCACTCACTCCCATTGAGTTTGTGGGAACTTGTTATAAAGGTCATTTCCCAGCTAACGTCTTAATGATTACAAATTATATGTTGGAATTGTAAAGTAGGGAACAAAAGAATAATAGTGGCTAGCTTAGTGTGTATTGTCATGATAAAAGTTGTGGATTGTGCTATGCAAGTTCACATTAAGAAACAGATGTTTACTTAATACTGTTGCAATCTCGGCCATTCTTTGGCACAGAAAGTAAGTGCTAGAAAAAAGATGTAAACTATTAATTTTTGCATTTTTCATTTCAAAATTAGATGTACTTATTCTTAATATGATGAATTAAGAATCATTCTATGCCGGAAAAGCAGTATGTCTTTCCTAGAGGAATATTATGATTGAATTGAATTTGCCTTATTTTACGTGGCGAGACTGGGGCCATCAGGCCCGCTCTTCCGTCCGACCACGCAAATTTCGCTACGCTCCTTTCACCAACTAGCAGAGAAAGGAGGTATTTCTTGGGCGAGAAACAGGCGATTTTGAATTTAGCTCAGAGGCGTCATTTAGGCTTGAGGATCTTTTACATGCAAGTAAATCTACAAACATGGGACAACCGGCTTTACTTCCCCTCCGAAGGAAGGCGTACGAAGGATTTTGTCGCCCTAAAAATCCACGGCTTCGATCGGGTTTGAACCCTCGAGCTTGGGTACAACAGTCCGGTACGCTAACCGCGGTTACACCATCGCCGCCGCATGATCTCGGTAGGTGCCTTACCTCCACCCTCCACAAACACATTTTGCGATAATTATCTCCGAACACTTTTCAAGGACACATATTTTCAAGGACACACAAGGACACAAGGACACAAGGACACACTTTTCAAGGACCCATATTGAATACTGTTTTGGGGCGTGTCAACTGATTTGAGCAGTCGTACCGTGAGTGTAGAGCAATATTTCGTTGAAGATGGGGGTGACCTGCCCCCGCTGGCACCTGAGATATCCAACGCCTCCCCGATCTTCAAGCTGCCTTGCGGGGTTTTTCCCCCAATCAGTATTCAGTGGATTATTTTACAATTCTGTTATTCTATTAATATGAATTGACATTCCAACTTTGATATATTTGCAGAACGTGACACTTAGAGCTCCAGAGTCTATAAAAAATGTGCTACGGCCACAAAACATTCAAAACCGTCTATATTTAAGACATTTTATATTTTTGAGAACATAGAACCATAGTAAATAGAGCGATTAATGCGATAGCACAGTCAGGTACTATCGAATGACTTCTCTGACACAGAAATAAGTTTTATAAGCAAACGCAACCACATTTCATTACATTTAAAGTTAATCTTTAGAAAATAATGTTTGTGCATTTTAGTTTCTAACGTTTGTATGTTTAGACGCTTAATTGTCCTTCAAGTTACATTTTACAAAGTATTCCGAATGTCATTCTTTTAAACTACGAACTCCGCCAGCAACAACAAGCCACTTTGCCTCCGCTTTTTATATTCTCAGCCCTTCTTAAGGTAAATATTTTTGTCCGTCAGGACCTAGCGGCATCTGGAGCCAATTAGAAGAGCCACAAAGCCCTCTTGTTGCAACAGACTAAGACCAAAGTGAATGTTAAACTAACTGAAACTAATTCTCTTAAAAAAGGACGCTTCAAAATCAGATTATTTTTGCCTCAAGAACATTTATAGAATAATCTTTAAATAAACCTAGACCCGTGCGACAACACTTCACTTTGGAAATGGTTGCTTTAAATGTAACTCTTCATCTCATTATCAACTTCATACGTGTAGGATATGAACTGTATGTTACATTATAAAATCCAGGTACAACAAGTGAATGAATTTGTAATAGTGTTTGTTTACGAACAGAGTTGTAGATGGCGATTAAGGCTCATAGAGTAGCAAAAAGTGAATTTAAGTCTTCATGAAATGTGAAATTCTACATAACTATGATCATCCATACCATGGCGTGGTGGTTTTCAGAAAAGCATCACTCGTAAAAAAGCAATGAAATGTCAAGAAAGGTTTTTTTTGGGGGGGGTTGGCTTATGGAAGTTACCTTGCAAGCCAACAAAGCGTTTAGACTTCTATTTTAAGGGCGTTGGGAGAATCGTTTTCGATTTAGTGAAATCGAATATCGAACGTGCGGGAAATGATACCAATTAAATGTGCAAAACAACATACTAAATATCTTTATATAAATTCGTTGTAATATAATACACGTACTTCAAACGCCCAAAAATATTACTTGCAAAGGCTCGGACATTTCATTTGCAAAGGTTCACATTGATTCCGCATGAAAAACGAACAGGGTGTTTGACACCATAAACCTCAGAATTATATTATTTCTTTTGTCAACATTCCCTTCTCTGAAGGAGTACGAACTCTATAGTGAACACTGTAGTGAAGTATTTGAAGACAGGACATTTTGCCGATTTCAATGATAGCACACTAACTTCACGTTAAAACCGTCTGAGTTTAGGTGAGAACCAGCACTGCCTTCGATACTGTTGCGACTTTGATCGAGAGGTCCTAGGGTTCGAGCACCGACGATGGCAAATTTTCAACATTAGCTTTACAGCAAGGTCAAAATAAAGCCGCTGTCTGAAGGAGAAATCCAGCGATATGAGGCTATGATCGATTGTTTTTCAGTGGTTCCTCCGATCAGATCTTCTGTGGTACCGTTCTGGGTCTCCCATTCATATAAGGAAAATAAATCTCTCATGTGCTGAGAGTCTTCATGTTTTATTGATTGTATATAATTGATTTGGGAATTTCTATTATTTTAATATGTTTATTACACTCATGAAGTTTAAATCAATAGAGTTTAGCAATAACTCTTCCCCGAAGCAATTAGACATGAATTCCTCGCGCGTTTTATCGCTTGAGAATTACTTCTCTGGTTTTGTCACTTTGAAGGTCAGTTGTCTCTTCACGTCGTAAACAAGCAATGTCCGACACAAGAAAGCTGGGGCAATTTGGTCAGGTATCGGTCACAGAAATTGTTTCCAAATCAGTTCAATTTATTTACCACACTTCTCTTAAAAATATACTCAATATTTCATTCGCTGAATAGTCTTAAAAATGCCAATCATTGCATAGCATGTACATTGAAAATCTCAACATAAAATCCTTCACTACAGCGCGTCTCGAGATTTTGTCAGTGGTTTTAAATGCTCTCGCGATATTATCTACGGTAAAAATAATTTTAAAAATATTGAAAATTACATTGTCTTAACAGAGAATTTACAAAAAGAAACCTGATAAGTAAGTATCGATGAAACGATTTAAGATAATTTTGGCTATACTTAAAATGCATCACGTACTTCAAAACTAAGGCATGCTTCATACTTTTAAAATATATTTGTTCCCTTCGTGAAATACACTGATATAGGAAAATGAATTTGAAGGGTTGTTCCAGACAGACTGCGATATCATTTATTACCGCATTAGATCGTAGATTGCGATCAGAGAAACCAGAGAAAGAGTATTTTTCATCTTGTACATTGTACATCCCACCCTCGTAACTTCTGGGGTTACATTTAAACAAGAGATGCGAAAGCCTCGTCGGGATTACGTGTCTCGTGGCTTTTGCCGACGGATTTTGAACCCTGTTAAAACCAGATATTCAAACCTCATATGTATACATAAAGCTGGTAGTCATCAGGTTTCTTGAAGAGATGCTTAAAGACGAGACCCTCGAATTTTGGATAGATAAAATTGGGGCCTTCGAAAAACTGTTAAAAACGAAACGTGCGATTTCTGACGTGTAAAAGTGGGACATATTCCTGACATATCGTACACGTCTTATGATGAGATTCGAGAGCAGTAGGCCAGTCAGGGCTGGCCTACTGCTCTAGTAATGCTCAATGAACAGGGCGTTAACGACGAGCCGAAATGCTCCGAGAGGTTGGCATAACTGCGCGCAGTTTGGTAGAAATACTGCGGTCGTTGCCACCTTCAGAATGCTCAGCCAACGCAGTAACGCCTCATTCTTCGTGTTAATGAGAGCTTAATGAACCGAATCTGGATGGCTGCCCGGTCGTTAGTTTCAATTACATAGTTGGTAGGTGTGACTGTGCTGGGTTGCGGTCATCTTGCCTAGGGAGTGCTTTTTTTGAGGGGCTAAATGTTTCAGAAAACTTTAAATGAAAACCACTTTTAAATTCACAAAAATTTAAAAGCCGCTTTAAATATAATGAACGTTATAAAATGCAAGATATGAACAAAAAAAACGTTACGATGTTTTCATAAAAAAGTATTTTTGCAGAATTTGAAATGTGTAATTCTTACTGAATAATAAAATATGAGCGTTTTAAAGGGATTGAGAGACAATTTGATAATTCTCATTTTGGAGAGTTTTTTATGGCATTGTTGTGGATATTTGTTTTAATAACAATAATAATTGTAATAATAATAAAAATAACAGAACGTAAAGGGATACTTAATACAAAGGTTTAGAAAGTTTCGCAGTTCGAATTTTGTACAATCTCAATAAAATTGAAATCAGATATGAATTTGTAAATGAACTATGAATTGTAAAAAATATAATTTATTACTTAATATCCAATGGGTAGCATTAGCCAAGGCACAGGATATGGAGGAATATGTCAAAGGACTATCCCGACGCTGAATTTCACAAAGGGAAAGAAGAAGAAGGGTAGCATTAGTACATTAAACTGAATGGTCATCAACCATCATTATTAGCGTTATGTAAAATATTTATAAGTTAACATAATAAATTCACAGAAGTGATTGAAATATACGAAATTAAATCAGATTAAGATCCCTTTTAATAATTTTAAGAACAAATCGACATATTTGGAAATATTTGCGTAAAAAGTCGACTGAGAACAAATCGCGAATGTTTGTTTGTTCGCGAATGTTTGAACAAATCGCGAATTATTTTCACTGTGTGAAAGAAGAAACTGAAAGAGAAAGATAGAGGATAAAACAAAGAGGAAAACGAACATTATTAAATATATGGTAAGATAATACAGTATAGAAATATTTACTTTCATATTTCAAATGTTCAGGTTCATATTACAACCACCCACGTTACTTTTGATTGCCATTACCTCTTCATTCTATCATACCCGAAAGAAAAAGCACTACCATCTCGGTTGTCCAGCCACTTCACACACGTACCAATGCAATCGTTTAATTACCTCCGCCGAACAAACCACGATACACGGGACAAAGAAAAATTTTCAGAGCTTGAAAAATAAATCCAGACAGCCTCACAGATGGCTCTTCCGTCGTGCCACGCGAACAAATAGCTGCTCTGAATGAGCGGGCGACAGGCTACTGCAAACAAGGCTGTGTGCACAACGGGGCCATCACACAAGCGGAGCCGGCTTCAATCACCGACCGAGCTCTATGTGCTCGTTTCGATTGGGATGCAAAGAGCACTGGAGGTTCGTGATCAGAAAAAGTAGGTGAAGAGCACTCGCTGCGTCCATGAATAACAATTTCAGACATACTAATAAAAATCGAAGCGAGAGTTCCACATAAATTTTGCAGGTCATTCCATGAAATTTTTGGAAAGCAAGAACGATTTGCAAAATTTTTAACTTTCTTTGGTCTGGTGCCGAGGCACGAACACTAGATGATTCGGTTAACCCTAATAAATGTGTAAGTCCCTCTATGAAATTATTGGAATGGATTGGGATGCGAAGAGCACTGAAGGCTCCTGATCAGAAAAAGTAGGTGAAGAGCACTCATGAATAACAATTTCAGACTTACTAATAAAAATCGAAGCGAGAGTTCGACATAAATTTTGCAGGTCACTCCATGAAATTTTTGGAAAGGTCTAGCAAGAGCAATTTGCAAAATTTTTAACGTTCTTTCGGTGTGGTGCTCGAACACTAGATTATTCGGTCAAATAAATACTGGATTATTCGGTTAATCCTAATAAATGTATAGGTCCCTCTATAAAATTATTGGAATGGTCTAGCATGAGCAACTTGCAAATTTTATTACACTCTACACAAATTTCTACACACTAAACATTCTTTCGGTTGGTCCCTGGTACGGTCGCGAACAACGAACATTAGATGATTCAGTCAAATAAATATTAGATGATTCGGTAAACTCCAATAAATTTTCTAGATCACTTCATGAAATTATTTAAATGGTCTAACACGAGAAATTTGCAAATATTAAACTTTCTTTCGGTCTGTCTCTGGTCCGGTCCCGAGCCACGAACATGAAATGATTTGATCAAACACTCGATTCTGTTAACCCACTAAATTCGACACAGTGAAAATAGAAAATTGGCATAAAGAGCACGAATTCCAATAATCTAAATATTTACAGGCAGAGGATCTTCTAAGTTATTTTTACAGCAATTACAGCGGGAACGAATAACTGAGTAAATTTTTTAAGCACATTTACGGCAATTGAGTCTATCCTGGAGATATAAGTGGGATATGTCAGATAAAAACCAGTGAAATCTCATTTGGCTAGGACATCGTAAATGCTGTGACATGTGTTCAGGAAAAGAGAGACACGATTGTAATTCCACAGACGGTACACAAGATAAAGGCGCTAGACCTTCAAAGATATGAAGACTGTACAAAAATATTTTGTGTGTGATTTCTGTAGAATCAAGTATGGATTAAACACAATTTCTTGACGAAGCATCTGCACACTTAATTTAAAAATGTGTGTACAGCAAACAGCAATAAAAATATTATTTTAATGTTCAACGAAAATTTTGCAGTTTTGATTCCGTTGTGTTCACATACTTTACTGAATCGTTAAAATAAAAACATTTAAATATCGTGGAGAAAGTATTTTATTTTGGTGCATCAGTTATAACGAACCTCTGTTATAGTGAAAGGAAAATGTGGGTCGCCAAAAATTCATTTTACTCGAAGTCGACTGTTCGAAACTATACGAAGAAATAGTTTGAAAATAAATACAACAATTTTATGTACCACGGAGATAATTTTAATACGCGTACAGGATTTTACCAAGAGGTTTTTTTAACTTAGATGATGTAGCTTGGGCTGCCATAGCTCACAAAACTCGTTACTAGGGACATGTAATGTAAACGCTCAATTATACGCCCTGATGGTATCCACATACACGAAAGTAAATCATTAGGACTAAGAAACAACGTATCCAACATGATTGAAGTCGTGTAGAACGTACCTTGGAAACATTCTTTTCCAAAAATAAACATTTAACAATCAGACTCAGTAGTTTCGCGTTCTTGCATTCTGTGTGTTTCAAAATCTACTTCGTAAACTTGTTAGCATACTTTGTCATCAGCCCTTCAGATGAACGAGACGAAACCCGCAATTTTAAAAACAAGAAACCCCTGAATATGGAACAGGCCCCGACGTTCTTTTATTAATCCGCGCGTAGTGCTTTCTCGGAGCGACAGTCGGCATCGCAACCACCAACCACCAGAGCTCGCGTCGGCCACCGCGCGCCGCAGCGACATCGGCGGCGCATTAGCTCGCATAGCAACGACGGCTACAATTCACGTCGAGCAGCCCAGTTCAAACATCGCCCGCTCCTGGCCCGTGGCCGCTCCCACTACAACGCAGCCTCAGCTGCCTCCGCATCGTCCGTTCCCGGTATATCCGGTGCTCTCACCGTCCCTGTTTCCACTGTCCCCTCTGTCTCTGCCGCCCCCGCCGTCCCCGCCGTCCCCGCCGACCCCGCCGTCCCCGCCGTCCCCGCCGATCCCGCCGTCCCCGCCACTCCCGCCGCCCCCACCACTCCCGCCGTCCCCGCCGTCTCCGCCGTCCCCACCGCCCCCGCCGACCCCGCCGTCACCGCCGTCAGCGCCGTCACCGCCGTCCCCGCCGTCCCCGCCGTCCCCGCCGTCCCCGCCGTCCCCGCCGTCCCCGCCGTCCCCGCCGTCCCCGCCGTCGCCACAGATATGACAACCATCACCACCCTTCCTGCCGTCACCGCAATCCTCACTGTCATCGCCGTCACCGCCGCTATATCCTCTACAACCGCCACAACCACCAAAACAATCGTCACCGCAATCTGCCTTGTCACCGCCGTTTGTTCTCATCGTCGGCGCAGTCTCCGCCGACACCGCCGTCACAGCCACACAGCCGTCACAATAGCCACCGCCCTTCCCGCCGTCACCGCAATCCCAGCCATAACCGCCGTCTCCAATGTCACCGCTCTCACCACCGTCCTCACCATTTCCGAAGTCATCGCCGTAGCTGTCGCCCCCACCGTCACCGTCACCGCCTCCATAGATTCCACAGCTGTGAAAAACGACACACCCTTCCCGCCCGTCACCACAATCCCCGCCCTTACCTCTATAACCACCGTCACCGCCGTTTCCGTGTCCTCGCCGCCCCCGTCGTCCACGTCGTTACTGTCACCGCCATCGAACGTTCGCTGTAACCGACCCGCCCGCCGACTCCTCTCCGTCATCTCCGCCGCCCCCGCGATCCCCGACCCAGCCCCCGCTGATCGCCATTCTCCACCTATGCATCTCCGCCCTCACGCCCCCAGCGTCACTCTCGCCTGCCGTCACTCCTCCTTGTGCCGCCCATTTTGCTGATCCCGACGTCTTTCTCTTTGCTACCCACCACCCACCCCGACTGTCTCCGCTCTCCTCCGGCCGGCCCATCACATCCTCGAATTTCTCCTGTCTCCCATCTATGCTCCTTCCGTCACCGACTCTCCCCTCACACATTCACCGGGAGTTGTGGCTCAGGGTATCAAATAATGTTACTGCAGTACCTCTGACCGGGAGGTTCTAGGGTTCCACTCCGAAAGGAGGCAGGATTTTCGATACTAGCTACATAGCTAGGTCGGGATCAGTTGCTGTCTGGAGAATTCTAGGGGCGGCTGTTCTGATCGGTAGTTTTTCCGTTTTCGGTCAACACCTGGCGAACGTCGGAGCAGTACCCTAACAAACGAGCCAACTACCGCGCGCGATCTTTCCTTCCTCTTCCTTGTACTATCATCCGCCCTACTCTACCACACATTTAAGAAGGGTGGTGGGGAACTTCGAGCTTGTCCCGCCTGGGGCCGTAAGAGACACCCGGCTGGGGAAACCTCCATTAACAGACGGTAGGTTGGCAACGGATTTCACCATGCAGCGGGGGGAAGCTCACCGCCACATCTCATTGCATACGCCTGCATTTACGGTACTAATGACCTTAGCAGTTGACGCGCCCGGACCACTAATCGATCAATCACTTCCACCCGCACTCTCGGAGCCCATCTCTTCCACGGACATCGCATTTACCGCTCCTAATTTCGCCACCTTCACTGCTGTCACCTTCTGGCTTCACTGTCCTCACCGCTCTCCCCTCCTACCCGCTGACTCGCTCCCTCCGCCTGGCAATCCGCTACCATCGCTCTCACCGACGCCCTCACTGTCCCCGTCCTCCGTGTGTTTGCCTCCAATTTTCCACATCGTCCCGTTTATCGCCGACTTCACCTCCCTCGCTGCTTCCGCAATCTGCTACCCCCCCCATCCGCCCCCACTACCTTGTTTGTACGAACTGTTCGCAGCGTTTTGCGCCAGCCTTAATTGCCATTCTTAATGTCTCTGCCGTCTCCACCCCTACACAGGCGATGGTTGAACGATTACCTTGTCGGACTGTTATACTTAACTTCGCAGGTTCAAACCTGATCGATGCCGTGGCTTTGTAAGAGCGAAAAATCCTTCGAACGCTTTTCTTCGGAGGAGAAGTAAATCCGGCTGTCAGTTATTAATAGATTCACTGCATGTAAAAGATCCTCAAGCATAAATGAAGCCTCTGAGCTGAATTCAAATCGCGTGATTTGTCGCCCAAGAAATACCTCTTTCTCCGCTGGTTGGTGAAAGGAGCGTAGCGAAATTTGCGTGGTCAGACGGGAGAGCAGGTCTCATGGCCTGAGTCTCGCCACGTAAAATAATTAATTTCTATTCCCCTCTCCATACCCTTCTCACTACTCTCGTAACCTGTCGTCATCGTTGCATATTCCGTCTATTCACCGTCTTCAACCCCACCTCTGTCTCCGATTCCATCCCTGCCACAGCTGCTGAATCTTACCCCAACTACCATCGCTATTTACCAAGCAACCACCATCTTCATCGTTCCCCCAGCTCTTTCCGCGCCCGCAGCAAATACTGTGGTCCCATATTCTAGACCTCCTCCCCCATCGTCCTCGCCATCCTTATTCAGGCCACCCCCACACGTAACTTGTGTGGCCCTGTTCACAGCCTCCGCCCCCATCGCTGTCTCCGTTCTTATCCCACCCGCAGTTCCTCTCAGCTACCTACGCAACACTGTCCATGCCACCACCGCCGATCTCACTGTCGACTTTGCCAAAACGCTCGCAGCCCTTGCTGCCTTCACATTTTGTTCCGTCCTCAACATACTCCCTCCTTCCTCATCATCCTCACTGCGCTCTCGCTAACCGCCGTGCTCGCTTCACATGCTACCCTTTCCATCGACACCGATCACCCTCTGCCACAACTCTCGCCGCTAATTTTGCCCTCCTCCCCCCTGCCACCATCTGCATTGCTTCCACCGCCTCTGCTGTCCAAGCTTCCCTTGCCACTCATGGTACCTTTTACAACTCCATTGGCCACTCCCGTCTCCGTCGTCTTAGGACCGTGTCACCGCCATCTTCAATGGCTTCATCGCTTACGTCCCCTCCTCCCCCAGGTCTTCTCCATTTGCACTGCTCTCGTCATACGCCATTCGCCGTCCTCACTCCACATCCTACCCTTTCCGTTACTGCTGCCACCGCCATTGCTGCAGCCTCTGTTCTCTTTTCCCTCTGCAGCTCTTGCTTCCACGACCTCCGCTGTCCTCTCTTTTCTTGCCCCTCCCAACGCCTTCTCAAATCTCATTTTCCACACCATCTCCGTCACCCGGCGTTAATTCACCGTCTGCGTCTTGCACCCCCTCCGCGTCCTCTCCATTTTCACTGCCTTCTCTCACCCCGCCCTTCTCCATTCCCGCTTCACTTCCCGTCTGAATCATCGTGTCCTTCCCCGCCGTTGTCACCGCCATCGCCAATCACTCTCCTCTCACAGCAATTCTCCACTTTCAGCTGCCCTCGCTACCCTTGCCACCGGCACCGTCCTCAAAATGCTCGCCGCCATCGCTGTCTCCTATGCGATTTCACTGTCTTCGCCCCTACCCATCATGTCCCTTCCTTCATCTCCAACTCGCTACTTCCGTACCCCCCACCCCACCCCGCCAATTTCGATTGTCACTTTACCTGCGTCAACCTCAAACAACCCCTCTCGATCGCAATGCTATCTCCTCTCCGTTGTCACCCCCCCTTCGCAGTCCCCATTTCCACCACCTCCGCAACCCACTAGCCAGCATCTCCCTCGCTACGCTTTCCGACTCCGACATCCTCTTCGACCTGTCCACTGCGCCCCCAACACCCGCCGCCACTGCAGTCCTCACTGCCCCACCACTCCAACTCCCCCCCTAAACCGCCCTCACCACCCACTCTCCCCCGTCCCCGATACGCGTGCAGCGCACCGCAGCAACAACAGCTACACACACCGCCGTACGGCGCGCTTCGCCGGTCTCATTAACGTAATTTCATCGGCAGTTTAATGCCAGAGATGGGGCAGAGATTAATTATCCTTCAATTAACAGAGTTACATCGCTCCCGCGTGGTAGGACACGCGCGAACCGGTCCAACCGCGCACCCCCCCCCCCCCCAGCCTCAGCCCCCCTGCCCCTGACATGCCCTGCCCCCTCCAGCCGGTGACAGATTGTCTCTGACCCGCAAGGCTCCCTCAAAGGACAGCTTGAAAGGGAACAATAGAAGGGAAGAGTAAGAGTATTAGAAACCGATTGTCTTAAATTTTTCATACAAAAATATTAAAAAGCAATAGTACCCTGCGTATATTCCACATATTTAATCGTAAAAATATCTTCAAATCGAAACCTAATTAAGACAATTTATGTTGATTTACGAAGTAGGGGCACCTTCCTAAAATGTAAGAGAGCTTCCAAAATGGTGTCATTTTTGAAAATACAGCATAATTAACGTAACGTTTATGCCGGAAGCGTTAAGAAAGCCTGGCGGTCACAGATTGTCTCTATCTCTCAAGGCTCTCTCAAAGAATCGCTTGCGAGGACAGAAGGAAAGAGAAGAAAGAGTATTAAAAATCTATTGTCTTAAATTTATGCGTACAAAAATATTAAAAAGCAATTGTACCCATGCGTATATTCCACGCATGTAATAGTGGAAATATCTTAAAATCGAATCCTAATTAAGATAATTTCCAAAAATGTAAGAGAACTCCCAAAATGGTGTCATGTTTGCAATTACGGCATAATTAACATAACGTTTATGCCGGAAACGTTAAAAAAGCCTTGTGGTTATAGATAGTTTGTGTCCCACAAGTCTCCCTCAAAGGACCGCTTGCAAGGCCACGAGAGAGGGAAAGAGCAATAGTATTCTATCGTTTTCTGGCAAAATACTCAGTAGTGGTACCTTCCAAAAATGTAATAAGACTCTCAAAATACTTTATTTTTTACAATTTGTATTTTTTTATATTAGGTCATTATAAGGCAATTGGTCTCGGTTCCTTTATATCGCGGGGTTTCCAGATGGTCACCCAAACGGAAACCCGCGATATCTCGAATTTTCTTAACCTTTGTGACTTCACGTAGTACACAAATTCGGCTCGTCATGGTGGTTTCGTGCTCGTGACCTCTCAGTTGAACTATCTGAATGACCGAGGGAAACGACAAAAATCTCGATCAGAATGGCCGACAAGGGTATTGCAACCGGGATTCTCGAATGTAATATCAGTTCTCTACGCACTGAGCGACTTTGTTCGGTATTTTCTTACAATTATGTCGTTGAACATAATCTTACGTCGGAAAGGTAAAGAATAGGTTTTAAGGACCGGAGGTGTATAATTTTTGACTTATGCACAATGCGAAAGTTTATTGCGGGCTGTAATTGCGCCTGTTATTTCCCTTGTATCATAATCGAGGAATTTTTTTAATTATTCGTCTGAAGTTTTTGTGATGCTCCTCTAAGAGATATTAACTTGTCTAGTATTAAAACATAGTGGATTTTCTGTCGATAATTTATAGATTGCAGACAATGGTTATCTTTAACGTATTATATGGAGAGTTGTTGTTGGGAGGTTGGAAACTTACGTAATGACATATTAAGTATTAGAAATATTGGTAATTTACTATATAAGACGATAAAGACGTTTTATGATCGCGAAGAAAAAATTACCACGTAAGTGACAAAGTAAAGAGTAAAGTATCTTTCTCGACAAGATAAACTATATCTACCACCGTCCGTAATATATTTCATGATATATTTCACATTTCAGTTATTTTCATAAAATATTAAAATAACACACTTGTCATGATAGGTTAATAAGTTCTCGGAACCGCTGCAAGTAGCATCCATGCGAGTAGTTAGAAAAATGTACGTCACCATAGGTGAAAAACAGGTACTTTAGAAATATAATATATAAGATATTATATTTAGAAATACAATAAATAAGAATATTTTTAAACATGTAAATAAAAAGAATTTAAGACAGGAAGTAAAATAACGCTGTTTAAATACAAAGTGAAGTGAGCTACACGCGCTCACGTGTGTTTCATAACACTTTTCTTCTCTACGAACACCATTTCAAAATACAGGCAACAAAAGAACGAGATATACCGTTTTCAAAGTTTCAACGGGTCAGGGCTTTTAGTTTCTCAAAGAACATAAACGTCTTAATTGGGATTGGAATACATGCGTAATAGAACCATCTTCATATTTTAGTAAAATCAAGACTACCAATACTGTATTTAAACTGAATTAGATGTTCACCTTAATGTGATATTATTTTCCTATCCTTGTAAAGCAAGAAACAAGTAATCTCGTGGAAGATATGGGTGAGTAAAACCTAAAGATATTCCCTCAGCGTATATACGCTCAATAAATCTCAAAGTTTTGTAATTATGTCGGCGACTCGAATTCGACACAACGTATGTACATTTTATCGTTCGCCGAAGATTCAGACTACGTCGCCAGGGGAGTCGATGGCATGCTCGCCCAGCAATGCGCAGACTCAACTCCCATGCTGACATGCGGGATCTATCGTTGCGCTTAACTAACCTTAAAGAAGATACTGGGAGCGGAGCCCTTAGGCCCGAAGGCATTCTTGACACCTCCAAAATATATTCTGATTTATCCTTTGAAGTACGTCTCAAGGAACTGCTGTGATTTTGTCTTCAATAGAGTGCCGAATCTCTTCCCCGGAATGCTCTTTTTCTGCCTACACCAGATCATTCAAGTGCCCCCAAAGGAAAAATGTCACAAGGAAAAAAATGATCAAGTGATTTAGAAAGTTATAACAAAAGACTAATTATTCTATCGTCACTATAAACAGTATTTAAAAACTTCATGTATCAAAAAGCAGTGACAGAAGTAGCCAAATCCTTTTGAAAGTAACCAGAGAGCCTTTCTTCTGGTGTCAATTGTTCGAAGAATAATTTCAATATCTGATTTATGGAAACTTCAGCACTAATTGTGGTGTTAAACAAAATAGGTCCTATAATTCTTGTGGAACTCCACGCACACCACACTCCAATCTTTACGAGGTGAAGTGGTTCTTCGTGATCGGGTGAGAGTTTTCCGCATTCCAATTCCGGTTCTGACTATTGACGTGTACACTCAGATGAAACCAGACTCAGAAAAGAGAATCAGAATATATTCTGGAGGTACCAACAATACATTCGAGTTGAAGGACACCACTTTCACCATCTTCTTTAAGGTATTACGTTAAGAGCAGTGATAGTTGCAGTGTCTGCGCACGGGAATTATGTCAGAGCTTTATGGGCAAGCGAGCTCACGACCCTCCGGGCGAATCTTCGGCGAACGAACATGTACACCCGGTATTCGTTAATCCCTTTTTTATTTCTCTTTCAGTTATGAGTCATCGATATTTCATTGTATTTTCATTGCTTTATTAACCTGATAGTATTTAACGCTCGTGAGAGGAAACAATGTTGAACATTTTAGATTCCACAACGGAAAGGGCAACATTGGCTTCGTGACAGGTATTGTCGGTTTTAAATTGCCATCATATTTCACAAATGTTCACCCGGACAATGAGGATCAGAAACAAAGCAGTTGGTTAAACTAGTTCGATGAGGCTGCATTACACATTGCACATCGCTTTTTCAAGATCTTACGCATGAAATATTTTTTTCAAACATACTTTATGCACATCAGCGGCCATAATGTTTCCCTTAGCGGCCTTAATATTCATGTAAATTACAATTAAAGACGTTAACGTAAATTTAACCTTTTAAAATATTAAGTATGAACATTGCTTTCATTTTTCAAAATTCTATAATTTTGATAAAATAACTCTCGAATAATAACGAATTTCATAAAAAAATCCACTCCGAAAGAATTATTTCGTACTGTGTTAATATCATTAAATTCTGTAGACAATGCTTTTGCGTGCTTTTAGCACAAACTGTGCTAATGCACACTAACAAATGTTAATGCACTAGACATGCTTTTAGCACATAACGTATTGTAGCACTATGGCGCTCATGATTCTAAAAATGCTTAGTGTTGTAAAAGTTACAGCGCAGATTACATGTTGTAAGCTGTGCCATAGTCGGAACGTCGTTTGTACACAAATACATTGCTCTTTAGCGTTCATGAAACAGGCGTAAGACATATTACTTCAACCACCCGGGAAAGGCATGACTTACTTGCTCTGGTGGTGTTTGCTAGGCTGAAATTCTTTATTTTGTATTCATACTGTTAGTATAATGGTACTATATTTATTTTAATAATGAATGTTTTGACTTATTGAACTGATACACACTCATGATGTTCAAGACTAGCTATGGACTACCGGTATCGCCATTCATAAAACCCCTGCCTTGGTGCTGCTGTCTACCAGTTTAACAATGCGCATTTTCAAAAAGCCTTAAACATTTTTACGAAACGACTACTAATTATACCCCACAAATATCTACGCAAAAAAAGTCTGGCTATGACTTTCCAAAAGTAACATGACCCTCATGTTCCGTCCACTACACAAAGCCCTCGCGCAAAGGCGGGTGGTCGCTCCCTCCCTCCGGAGGCGGCCGCTCCCGCAGGGTGCGCCCGCCGCACCCACACCTGCTCACCCGGACCGCCGGCCTTTCCCGACCAGGCGAGTGCAGCCTACGTACACTTGTCCCCGGGTCAGACTTGCGAGAACCACCGCGAGAGGCACAGGCCACACCGCCTGCCTAGCGCATTTTTCGTTGAGTAGTCTCCGCGCTCACGATCACATTTCATGTTTTGCGCTTCGCGCAAGTAAAAACGCTGCCCTCGGCTCGTATATCAGTGAGTTGAGCGCGCTACTCTGCCATCGACGAGCAGCCACTAAACGGGTTGTGGCCGCATGTAGTCAAAGTGAATCTGCCATCGGCGGGTACTACAGTGCGGTACGGGCAGATCCTACTCACACACCGTCAGTCACCTGCTGGCGAGACACCGTGTGTGCCGCATGCACAGTCCTGTCAGGGCCCACCTAGGGCCAGGTCCGTGGTGAAGCTGCGGGACAGACTCTCCGTAACCAGAGAACTGTGTGGGACGCCTGCATTCCCACTTCGCCCGGAAGAGGAGCACCTCTGAGGTCCACGCATGCCGCAGCGACACAGCATAAGGTATTCGGCAACGTCGGGTGCCCATGGAAGTGTAGTGCGTGGCTCGACTAACCTTCACGACGTCACCTTAACGATGATGAGTTCTCATAGAAGTAGCGTATAATTCATCCATTATGTAACATTCATTTAATTTCATTTCAGTATAAGTAATATATTTAATTTGTCATATGTCATCCCACCAACGTAGAATAGATATTTAGTATTAATAAATAGTATGTGCAATGCAGTTCTCTTAATTGTCACATCCTGCACCACTTCCTCTCTTAATCAGCGCCATCATTTCCCTCCCCCGGGCACCCCACGGCCCGGTGCGGCGTACAATTTACTTAGAGAAGGGCCTTTCATGGCCGCTAATGGCCCGCTAATGCACCCTCTCCCCCGTTCTAGGTGTGTTTCTCCTTTCTCAGGATACCTCAGTCAAAATATCTATTGAATTATTTTCATTAATCTCTTATGGGATTAAAATATTGATAAGTCATATAAAAACATATTTTTTACACACAATACCTTCAATATAAATGACAAGGAAATGAAAACTAACCCTTTTTCTGTTTCTATGAAGATCGATAAATATTATATAAAAATCACCCTTAATGTTAGGCAGCATGCGCACCTCGTACTCAAAGAATATTAAGCGAAATAATCTCCTTGGCTGCGTAAAAACGTGAACTACGTAAGATAAGAAGTTGCCAAACTCCTGGGCAAATGTCACAATGTGCAGTTATGTTATATAAAATGTCCTATCATATCATTGGCAAAATGTTATAATTTTCGACGTTTCTACATCCCCAAAAATTTATAACATTTTTTTCTGGGAGAACATGCATTTTATTTAAGCCAACTACAATTAAGAGAGTGTGGGGAAAGCGTGATACTCGTTGGAGGTAGGGCGTTTCAGAAGAAATCCCGTGGAGATACTGACTCACCCCGTGCCGGGCCTTCCACGTCGCGTGGGGTGCGGAGCGGCGGCAGGGCCGGGAGCGGGGGCGGAGCGAGAGATGTTAATGGGGTGCCGGGACAGATGTACCCGGCGGCGGTGGCGGAGGGGCGGGGGCGGCGGCGGCGGAAAGGGCGCCGGCTGCGGCGGCGCGGCTTGCGCGCATCGTTTGTCAAAATGACACATGTCCGGCGATTAGGCGGACAGATTGTATGGCTGCCGCCTGGCCGGGCCCCGCCCCGCCCTCCCTCTGGCCCCGCCCCACCCCCGCCTGCGCTCCGGCGCGTCGTGGAGGGTGCTGGGTTCGCTGCCGACGGGAGCAGTACTCGGAGCACGAGATGTTTAGGTTTCTTGTCCAGTAAAGCTGCGTTCACAAATGCTTGTCATAAGTATTTCGATTAATTTATTGATTGATGAGAGATTTCGGGCGCATCAATAGCCAAGATCATTAATCCCGTACGTGTAGTGCATGCTGTTTCCTCGGGAGCTGCCGGTACTGTGGTAGCTCCCGTTGGATGGTGAGATTTAGCGCCGACTAACCGTCGGATGACGGTAAAAATTATAACATTTTGCCAATGATATGATCGGAAATTTTGTAGAACATAATTGCACATTGTGACATTTGCCCATGAGTATGGCAACTTCTTATCTTACGAAGTTCACGTTTTCACGCAGCGAAGGAGATTATTTCGCTAAATATTCTGTGAGTACGAGGTGCACATACCGACTAACATTTACCAACGGTGATCTATTTTTATATAATATTTATCGATCTTCTTAGAAACAGAAAGAGGGTTAGTTTTCATTTCTTTATCATTTATATTGAAGGTATTGTGTGTAAAAAAATGTGTTTTTATATGACGTCAATATTTTAATCCCATAAGAGATTAATGAAAATAATTCAATAGATATTTTGACATTTTTCTCTAACCAGGTATCTCCTGCCAGCGGGGCATCTTCGCAGCCGGGACAAACTGTATGCTCCCGGCCTATCTCCCGGCATGTGTTGTATTGCAGTACGTGTGTGTGTAAGTAAGGGCGTTAGGATGGGAAAGGCGACATTGATGTCGATGTTCCCAAAACATTGAAATTTCTACAAACATGATTTATTAAACCATCGATGTCTATTGCACCATCGATGTCTATTGCACCATCGATGTCTATTGCACCATCGATGTCTATTGCACCATCGATGTCTATTGCACCATCGATGTCTATTGCACCATCGATGTCTATTGCACCATCGATGTCTATTGCACCATCGATGTCTATTGCACCATCGATGTCTATTGCAACATCGATGTCTATTGCACCATCGATGTCTATTGCACCATCGATGTTTATTGAACATTTATATTTTAGGTACGATATTTTTACGTTTTTCAATGTTTTGTTCGTGGATGAAAGATACCCCAAATCATAATTTTATAGAAGTTAAAATAAGAAACAATAACTGATGGTTCCAATATCTGTATCCGATTGAAATGAACGCGGTTTGTTCTATCTTTATCAAGGAGACTACCATCCCTCGCTTGAGATGTTCCTGATGGCCTGGAATATCCTTCGTCTTTCCAGTATTTTGCACATGAGTGACATATTTTGTTGTTTTCAGTTAAATTTTAATTATAAATTAATAAGCACCACCATCAAATTAAATTGTGTTGCCCACAAATTTAATGTTAGAGGTTACTAATTCCCTACTCTAACGATGTTTGGCAATATCTATGTTTTCTTGTCAATGTGGCATCACTAGTTAGGATAGGACAAATAAGAGAAAGGTAAGATCGCGCGCGGTTCGTGACCAGTTAGGGCTGCACCGGCATTCGTCTGGTGTTCATGGGAGAATCCTCGAAGAACTACCGATCAGAGCAGCCGGCCACTAGAATTCTCCTCCAAACAACGACAGAACTCGACGGAGCTATCAAGTTAGCGTCGAAAATCCCTCACCGTTGGGACTCGAACCTCGGACCTCTCAGTCAGAGGCACTGTAGTAACATCAGTTAAGCCACCTCTTCCAGTTACCTCTTTCGGTCTATATGCCCTAGAAGTTTGCCACATTTTTATTCTGAAACCTCGTGTAATGCTCTTGGTATAATAATAGATACCCTTCAAATTGCTGTCTCATAATAGAAGTTACAAACTAGTTAAGTATGTTTGATATTCGAAGATTATTTTTCTAACCATCGTGTTGTGAAATCTGATAATTACGTTGTACTAATCTTACACTGGAGTAAGGGAGGTATACCAAATATCTCAGCGCACGCCCGTGAACGTTGAGTTGCTTACAAATAAATGACATATGTCACGTGAAACTTCGTTGTATTATACTTTCTTTAACATGCCCAGTGTCAAAAAGTCTGCATCTTCGAGCCATTACATGCTCTAGAAGTTTGTAACATTCAAATTGAAGCACCTGTATATTTCCGTTAGTGGAACAAAATTGTGAGAGAACGATATCAACTCCAAGTTTGCGAAATGTCTTACATGTCTTACATGATTTGTTATTAACTTGATATCTTGTTATATATCTTAACTCAGCAACATTTCGAATATTATAATTTTTGTGAAAGTTTACCTTCATGGTTGAGAAAAAATTAATATAAACACGCCGGCATTGTGCTTATCAAAACTTTCAGCTGAAGGTTCGCTTCTCTGCCATTTGATAACGCCCTTTCGTTTAGTTTTTCAAATCATTAATGCTCCGGGATCAAGACAGTGATGAAAAGATCAATAGTTGAAACAGCGTTGACTCTCAAAATTAGTACACTTTGCTTTCACATAGGTGGCTGAGTTTTTAAAACAATTCTATCTTTTTTTAACGCTCAGTGAACTAAGCATTTACTTGAAAAATTTATAATCCTTGATGAAATATCTAAGAATAATCTTAGAAGCAGTAGTTCACTGTAGAGAATATTTAAAGAAACGCTATGAAAGGAAAAGAGGCGGAATAATGTAATGATTCAGTGTTCGGAAAAGAAATACTTTTCGGTAGAAATTTAAGGCACGTGTTACATGGACAAACGAATTTCGGAAGTTCGCATTTAAAAACACAACATACAAAATACAATATTTAGAAAGTCATAATTGTCAATAGTTTGAAAGAATGTACTTACGTCAACGGACATGCATCTTCCAGTCGACGTGTTGTAATGAGTAGTAACAGAGCTGAATACAAATATAGACACGGCCTCCTGGAGTAGAAAATGACAGGTTAATTATCACATGTTTTGATGTCATGGAAACTGCTTACTTGAGAAGACGGACGAAAATCAATAAACAGAAAGGAAATATACGTTTTGAGTCAGAACCTAATGCTTAGTAAACACTAATCAGTAGAGAACGGGATTTGTTGTAAAAAAAAAGTTAAAACATGTACATATATATGTCTCTATTTTTTCCAAAATGTCAGAAAGAATAGAAAATGTGTAAATATTATAGAGTTTAAAATTCCTCTATATAAGCATTTTACGAGCACAGAACGTGGTCGATCGGTATTATCATGGATTCGGAGAGAATTAAAGAAAGTTCTTCCTCTACAGAAATAATGGTACAGTAGTTTCTTTCGCCATATCAAAAAGGTTCGTCCTCTATACACTGTTTACGTGATGATGATCACGTGATTAGTGTAGTGTCGTCGTGTCAAAGATGGATCTCTGAGGTGGGGGGAAGGGACATACCCCACCCGACCTACTCCAACAACGCGACAAGACAATGAACTAAGAATATTACTCGGAGTTCGTTTTTTATTGCGTTACGCATGGGATCTATGCGTTTTTTATTGCGTTACGCACGGGAAATATGAGCAAGAATGAGGTTGGCATTACTTCCGCTTCACATGTTTATCTGCTCATCTTCGAACCCGAGAACGCGACTTTCAAGAGGAGAGGAGAGGAATAAGTTTGACAATTCACGAAGAAGAACCAGTGGTCATAGATGAGCATTGCATTACTTCGTAATAAAGATGAATCCAGTACCACGGTGTATTCCGAACTCACATCTGAAATGTTCAGCTTTGAAGTATAAATGTATTAAAATGAAACGAAATGTGTAATAATAGGTAAAATATGTAAAAATATGTAATTATACCAAAATATTTACAATATGTAAAATAAAAATAGTCCTATTTCATTCACAATGTCGTCTAAACTCTAAAAAATATTTTTGAATACAGCTATCTTGCTCCTGTAAATATATGTATGTACATGAAAATCCGTTCCCTACTAATAAGAGTGGTGTAAGTTGAGTACTTGATGTAAGAGATGCGACATCGTATTGCTGGTGTATTGATTGAGTACAGTACTACGACAGATTAAATGTATTCAATATTTAGGAAAGTAAATACAGTGAACTATATTATGGAATTGGACCTAAAGGAAGGTCAGAGATTACTCATGTAAGGTAAAGAAAACATACACAGGTATCGTAATTGAAAATTGTGAATGTAATTCAATGTTTCATTATTATTTCAGTTTAAGAAACAATGTTGTGTAGGTTTTTCATTATTAGTGGGAATAAATGTTCTCTTTTATTTTGAATTTGAAAGAGTTTTCATTTTAATATTTTCTTTAAGTTACCTTCCAATCTATTATGTATACCACAGAATTATGGCCGTGAACATATTAAATAGATATTTTGATTTTCCCCATTATGAAAACATTATTATAGTTTTATTAATATAAAGAGTAAAAAATATCCAGTATATTAACTATCAAATGTAACATTTCAATCCAAACATCTCCACAAGTGTGCAGAAATCCCAACACATTCCAAACAAATATGAAAACTTGCTTTTGGCTATGGCTTTTCGGAAAGTAATTTAAATTCCTGTTCTTTATACTTCATTAGCCTAACTGACTTATGAGAATTCATGAAATGACGCTCACTAGGTGATTTGTTTTCTTCTTCGAGCAACTAGTTCATATTAAAGGCAAGAAGAGCTCTAACTCATCACATTCAGATAGGTTGTTAAAATTTTATATTTCTATAACAATTGGCTACTGCCACTGGCCACTGGCTACTGCCCTGAGACCCTACATTGCTGCCCTGAGGAGGTACACCGTAGTCGTGGACGAAACGTTTGGCCCTTCAACTCCAACTAGACCATGGCCTGCCAGCCTGGTAACTTTCACCGATAGTTTACATTTTGACTGAAAAATTCAAATATTTGATTGTGTATTGCTTTCTACTGTGCTATTTGCGACACAGCTGACGTCATGCGATAGTAAGGCTAAAAATCTATTCACCTCATGCGCCATGGAACAGTAACTTTTTTGATAATCTTGGTTTCTAAAAAACTGAGTATCCATGAATACCACACTATGTTATTGCAGAATTCGTGAAGCCTGTTTTGGATAAAATATTTATTTTATTGCAATTTTATGGGAGAGTAAATCATCAGATGTTTTTGAGCAGTACGAGTATTCCTTTTCCGAAGATCATTCTTCTGATTTTCTTCATCAACATTTTTGCTGCTGCACACTACTAGTTAATATTATATTATGGATGCATCAGGAACTATTTCTAATTTCTTCTATTAACATTATTTGGATTCCTGGGACTACCATAGACATGCTGTGTTATTACAAATAGTTTTAATTATTGTATTTTGAATTTGATTATAATACTATAAATTGTTTACTAATCTTCTATTGTTATCTTCATTCCCCCACATTCAACAGAAATATCGGGACAGAATAGAAGCACAAAACTTTGTCCTATTCTTTATTAGTGACCTGCTCAGACCACGTGATTCTGGACCTCCAGCGGAGAAAACGCAAACACTGACGTAATACACGGAGAACAGAGAACCAGTACGATGAACGTAATATTTACTCTTGCATAGAAATACATTGCAAACAATTCCTACCAGCGGACCCGAACCCTTAACTACAAGCTCATTTCGCGTCCCCAACACAAAAATCCGACCGCGTTTCGTAGAATTCATTACAGCTCTCTCACCGCCACGCACCACTCACTAAGGCTGCCAGGCATCGGTCAACCTGCCCGCCCACGCGGGTAGAAAAACCACGCTGTATGGAAAGCAGGAGCGCGCGCGCACTCAACGGACGCACGGGGAACTATCGCGCGCGGAATGCCCCGCGTATACAGGCGCAACGCAGACTTCATTACGCTCGGTCCGGGCGGTCCGTATTTTATTTAATCCACTAAAGAGCCTAACAATCGCCGCATTAACTGCGCAATGCGCGATTCGGTCGTGGTTGCGGAACGCTGAAAGGCCGGACGACAAAGAGACAGGGCGAGTGCGGAAGCGGGGCTCTAATAAACGGGTCACGGACCGCGCGCTATCTTTCCTTCCTCATCCTTGTCCCATTCTCACCCGTAACGTACATAACTGCATGCACTACACTACCACACTTGACGGAAGCTTGGAGCTTGTCTCAGCTTGGGCGGTGCCCCATTATAGGAGATATACGGTTGTGTGGAACTGCTAGCTATTAGGTAGGTCGGCGCCGGATCTCACCATCCTGCAGGAGTTAATCATCGGCAGACCACCGGCGACCATCTGTCGAGGAAAATGCATGCACTACACTTGCGGGACAATCGATCTTAGCAGCTGGCGCGCCTTGTATCACTAATTAATCGATCAATCGTACTCGGAATGCCTGGCGTATACAGCCTCAACGCAGACTTCATTAGGCTCGGTCCGGGCGGTCCGCATTTTGTTTAATCCACTAAAGAGCCGAACAATCGCCGCATTACCTGCGCAATGCGCGATTTGGTCGTGGTTGCGGAACGCTGAAAGGCCGGACGACAAAGAGACAGGGCGAGTGCGGAAACAGGGCTCTAATAAACGGGTCACGGACCGCGCGCGATCTTTCCTTCCTCTTCCTTGTCCCATTCTCACCAGTAAAGTACATAATTGCATGCACTACACTACCACACTTGACGGAAGCTTGGAGCTTGTCTCAGCTTGGGCGGTGCCCTATTATAGGAGATATATGGTTGTGTGGAACTGCTAGCTATTAGGTAGGTCGGCGCCGGATCTCACCATCCTGCAGGAGTTAATCATCGGCAGACCACCGGCGACCATCTGTCGAGGAAAATGCATGCACTACACTTGCGGGAATATCGATCTTAGCTGCTGGCGCGCCTTGTATCACTAATTAATCGATCAATCGTGCTCGGAATGCCTGGCGTATACAGCCTCAACGCAGACTTCATTAGGCTCGGTCCGGGCGGTCCGCATTTTGTTTAATCCACTTTCAAATCTGTTCAAAGAGCCGAACAATCGCCGCATTAACTGCGCAATCTGCGATTCGTTCGTGGTTGCGGAATGCTGAAAGGCCGGACGACAAAGGGATAGGGCTAGTGACGAAGCAAGACCCTAATAAACGGGCGACGGACCGCGCCCGATCTTTCCTTCTCCTATCCTCTCCCTTTCCTTACGCACATAATTACATGCACTACACTACCACATATTCCGGGAGCCCGGCCGGGAGCTTACAGCTTGTCCCAGCTTGGGCGGTGCCCTACTGTAGGAGAAACCTGGTCGTGGGAAACGTCGCTAGCCATCAGGTAGGTGGGCGCTGGATCGCACCATTCAGCAGGAGTCGACCACAATCATCTGCCGAGGAAAATTCATGTACTACACTTGCGGGACTGTCGATTTTAGCAGTTCACGCGTCGGAAATCACTAATTAATCAATCAATCACGCGCGGAATGCCCGGCGTATACAGCCGCAACGCAGACTTCATTAGGCTCGGTCCGGGCGGTCCGTATTTTGTTTAATCCACTTTCAAATCCGTTTAAAGAGCTGCACAATCGCCGCATTAACTGCGCTATGCGCGATTCGGTCGTCGGGATACAGGAATGCGGGAAGGCCAGACGACAAAGAAACAGAGCGGTGCGTAGAGGGGGTGATGAGGGGTGTGGTGGGGAGCGGGGGAGAAGCGTATGGGAGAAAGTGGGACAAAGAGTGAATGTGAGGGTTTAGTGAGGGGAAGTAGATGGACTTATTCTATATATAAAGATAATAATCATGTGGCATGAACGGAGCAGAAATGGATCTGGAAAATTAATACGACTATTCCACTCGTGAAATTAAAACCAATAGTGCTTAACTATACATACAAAATGCCCGAATTCAGGAAGGTGAATATCAAAAAGTTTATCGCTTTTCTATCCAATTTTTCTTACGGATTCATCCTCCTGGCCAATCATAAACTGTGACTCTTCTATGTTAGGATGTGGTATTGTACACCGATCGCTATGTCGATGTCCAAAAACCGCGTATGTACTATAACAAAACCTACTTGATTTTAATATACCTTTCAGTTATTTTCAATATTTGACGAATTCTGGTACTCTGTTGGACATAATTTCTCTCGTGGAATAGTCCTATTAAATACCACTAGTGCTTTGGATATTCTCAGATAAATCCCCTCCTCGCTTCGCGACAATTTCTAAATCACTCGTGGAGTTACCGATGAAAATATTTTAAGCACTAGATGAGCGCCTGGGAGATTGTTGAAGAAGTAGTCACGTTAAAATGGAACGTTAAATGACATGATAGCAACATTGAGTGTGATGGAAACGTGAAAACGTCACGTGCAAATCGTTCAGTGTTTAATTAAATTGTAATACAACCAGAACATTAAATCAGTGTATCATTCGTTTGGTTCTAATTGCTAATGAAATCAAAAGTTGTTCACGTTGCATATTAATGTATTGCCCTAGAGTGTTAATTTATTGTGATATTGTATTTGTATCAGAAAAGTAAATATATTCATTCAGGGGTAACTATGTAAAAGGGCTCTTCATTTGTTTTTGAGGCTTCTAATTTGTGCGTGTGTGAAATAAATGCTATACACTGAAATGTAAACATGTGTTTTACTTGAAAGTTTTCAGCTATAAATACGAATATTTCCAATAAGAAGTAAGAGTTCACTGAAAATTCACTAATATTGCAGTGACCATTACATAGCAGACAGAGCGAACCTTTTGGGAAGCTGATAAAAAAAGACAAAAAACACTATGGAATGGCAGTTTGAACTTACATTTGGGGAAGTGCACATAGGAGACGAAGGAAATTGGCCGGTTGGACATGATGATCAACGGGAAAACAAAGAGGTGCAATAGTTTCGCCACAGGAGAGGTCCGCGCTGGAGAATACGTAGTTTGCTCAAGCTGCAAGTCTGGGAAGCAAGAGGGATAGCTTTGGTAGGTTGGCCGCGACGATGGAGTAGTGAAGTTTGTTGCGGAGATGAGGTAACCGGAACGGATGGACAGTTTGGGCTATTTCAACACCAGAGAACAGCGAAGTAGTTATCTGAAGAAGAGTGACCATGTCAACACACGAACGGAGCAAAACAAAGCTGGGATAGGCGAGTTCCAGGCAGGCAAAATTTGATCTAACCAGAGTTCACTGGCTAATACCGCCAACTAGCGGCAACGCATGAAGCACTGAGATGTGGACACGGAGGGAGCGATGGAATGAGAACTAAGTGAAAAGGAGCGAAGGAGGTATGAATCAAAAGAGAATGAAATAGGAGTAAGAAGAGGCCAATATGGGATAGGATGTACGGGAGTGTGAGGATGAGGAAAAGGTGAGTGGAGAAGGGAAATGGAATGAACGAAATGGACTGAGAGGGAGGATGAGAAACGAATGCGAGTTACATGGGGAACGTCGGAAAGGCGAAAGAAAGTAGAAAAACCTTGGAGAGAAATAAGATGAAACTGGTGAAGAGCATGGGAGGGCTAGCCCGAGAGGATGAGGTCGGAGAATATTGCGGAAAGATAGAGATGATAAGGAAAAGGAAGCGATGGGTGAAGCAGGGAGGGAATTGTCACGAAATAAAGTGAGAGATCGGAAGTGGGAGAGGCAGGATAAAGATGGAGGAACGGTGAATGGTAGAAACGAAAGCATTAGGCAGATGGACGGGTGGAACGGAACGACGTGTGGCAATGGCGGAAGCGGATGCATCAGGAAGTGGGTGGCCTGGGGGTGGGAAGAGCCAACGTGGAGGCGAAGGTTGGCAGCCTGGGCAGGGTCTGCCAGCTGTGGTAGAGCGACGCGGGGCGGAGCGGGGCGGAGCGGGGCGGAGCGGGGCGGAGCGGGGCGGAGCGGGGCGGAGCGGGGCGGAGCGGGGCGGAGCGGGGCGGAGCGGGGCGGAGCGGGGCGGAGCGGGGCGGAGCGGGGCGGAGCGGGGCGGAGCGTGGCGGAGCGGGGCGGAGCGTGGCGGAGCGGGGCTAAGCGTGGCGGAGCGGGGCGGAGCGGGGCGGAGCGGGGCGGAGCGGGGCGGAGCGGGGCGGAGCGGGGCGGAGCGGGGCGGAGCGGGGCGGAGCGGGGCGGAGCGGGGCGGAGCGGGGCGGAGCGGGGCGGAGCGGGGCGGAGCGGGGCGGAGCGGGGCGGAGCGGGGCGGAGCGGGGCGGAGCGGGGCGGAGCGGGGCGGAGCGGGGCGGAGCGGGGCGGGGCGGAGCGGAGCGGGGCGGAGCGGGGCGGAGCGGGGCGGAGCGGGGCGGAGCGGGGCGGAGCGGGGCGGGGCGGAGCGGGGCGGAGCGGGGCGGAGCGGGGCGGAGCGGGGCGGAGCGGGGCGAGTTACGGCCCGTTCCACCCTACCGACCACAATGGAACCGCCAGCTTCAAAGAGCGAGACAGGCTGGCGAACCGCCAATACGCCGGGCTGGCGTAATTGTATTAAGCGGTGGCCGGAGCTAGTTGGTTGAGCCGCGTGACGCCACCGTGTGGTCAGCTATGCGCGCCGGATCATTGCATCCGATTGGCGATATGAATCCTGTGGCCGGATCCGCGCTGGCACACAAAAGCCGGCCCGCCGCCCTCTTACGGGACACGTTGCGGAAAGCGCGGGAAACATGTCGCAATTGAATTTGCACCGAGGCCGAAGCACCTGTTGGATGACGACAATGCTCGTGAAATTGACGGCGCGCGCCTGCCATCCCAATTTCATTCGTTTCGATTAGGGCAGAGTAATGATTTTTGAGAATTTGGTCCGTGGTAGTACTGTGGAATCTTCGTATCTCCAGCGTCACTATAGGCTTTAGTTGCAGCAGTTACAATACTAACAATGTGTCAATAATCAAGACATTACTTCTAAATATATCCTTGTGCTAATTGGAATGAAAAATATCAGAAGATAATTGAATTGTGACAATTAATTTAAATTATCCTTGTTCCATAACAAACAAATATTGACACACATATATTTACAACAAAAACATTTACAATTTCAAAAAGCAATTAAATGTATCTATAACAATGAAATTTTTGATGTTCGGGATGAATTTCATTAAATTTAATATGTATTCATATGATATGTTGTGTTGAACTTTTTTGATCCACTCCACAGTATTAATTCTATTTGGTACCTGAATGGAACAATTATTCAATTGACTTAATATTTTTATTGAATATTCACATGCGTTAGCCTGCGCGGCTTTTGGCAGTTGGTTAAGAAATATACAATTTATCTTATAATTGAAGATATGAAGGAGAAACAAAATACAGCTAATGCATTGTTAGAAAAATAAATTAATTTTTTTTGCTGAATGTGATCTTTATTGTTGAAGAAAAAGGCTAAGGAGGATAAAAGACACGTTTAAGACGTTTTCGTTTAATTCTGTTTTGGTGAGGGTTATGTTTTCGTAGTTGAAAGTGGAGTGGAGATGGTCTATGGTTTATATGGGAATAACATTTAGTAGCGAGTTGTAGAAAAATTTGTATGGGTAGAATGTCTAATTCGATATTAATTTCTTCATTGGAAATAAACCATGGCGCTTCTATACAAGTTCTGAGGAAAGAATTTAGAAATACTGCAAGTTTGACAATCGATTTTTTTTTTGAAACGGAACTCCAGATTGGATAGGCATAAGTGAGAATGCGACGGATTATTGTTAGATAAATACGAACTTTTGTTTTTATGTTAAGGGAATGTGAATAATTAACGCAAGAAGTTGCTTCCAACGTTTATTAGCTAAAGATATTCTCTTTAGGATACTCTTTTTCCAGTGAAGTCTTCTCTCCATTGAAATGCCTAAATATTTGACCGGTCCATTAGAAGAAAGCCATGGTACATTGTCATTTTGGAAAAGTAAAGGCGGTAAGATTTTTAGTGTCTTAAAGAATATAAATTGAGTTACATTTTCACACATTGAATTTTATGTGCGAGTTGCGCGCTCGATTTTCAATGAGGTTTCAATGAATTTGTAAGAATGATACTGCAGTTTGTAAATTAGAACTAGTGCTATAAAAAACTGAACCAAGAGCAAATATAGCTACGGAAGTATTCAGAGTAGTAGGAAAATCATAAAGAAATAAGTTGAAAAGAGTTGGAGATAGTACTGTTCCCTGAAGGACCCCGGCATGTATTGATTTAAGAAGTGACGGATGTTTTAAACGAATACGAAAAGAAATGTTTTTAAAGCTTTTAATTAAATTGAATAAATATTTAGGAACTTTTAAAAGAGAAAGTTTAAACAAAAAGCCAGAATGCCATACTATTCAAACGCCTTTTCAATATCTAAAACAAACTGTACTACAATATTGATAGTTATGATATGCTATTTAAATTTCTTCTGTTGAAGGAAGAAATTGGTGGTTAGTAGATAAAAGAGTTCTAAACCCAAATTGGAAATGGGGTATAGCATTAATTGAATTTAAAAAATTATTTACTCTGTAATTAACACATTTTTCAAATATTTTACCAATTGAAGATAGTAGACTAATGGGTCTATAATTTAAAGGATTTTCAGCAGATCTGTTACGTTTTACAATAAGAATTACATACGCTATTTTCCATGCATTAGAAAAGTAAGAAAATCTAAGACAGGAATTGAAATAGATTGAAGAAAAAAAGAAGAAAAAATTGACTTCATTGCATTAGACTAATCGCCAACAAAGTTACTACCACTTTCAATGACCAACTGGAAGAAAAGAAGTTGTTTGTAAACAGTGGATAAATGTGATAAGAAGTGGAGAAAAACGTGAGATATTTGCATTAACAATTAAAGCTACAAGTAGTATAGCGATACAGGCGTGAGTATCTTAACGAATTGAATCAATGATATTACACAATGTAGATAAAAATATGTCTAGGTTACAAATATCTAGCCAAACTTTCTGAAAGTTTTCACCAGGTATCTGGCACGACAATATGAAAACTAACAGTAATATTCAAAATATGTTTTTGAAAAAGCGACTCTTTTAGTAAAAAGTGAATGATTTCGAAAAACAATACCTTATGCTAGCTCTGGAGAAATGTATTTGAAGCGTATTTAATTGATGTTTTAATCCATTACTTTTAATCATTATGTATTACTGAATCAAACTTTATTTCCTTAATTTTTATCCACAAATAGCAATGAAATCGACGACAAAAGGACGTCCTTGAGCACTAATTACCGTGAGGTACTTTCTGAAGCCACAAAACGTATTCCAACGTAGTAGCAGTACATGAATAGTAACAGTAGAGCAAGTATTTTAAAACATTTCTAAATTAATGGGTCATTCATCAACCTGTAATTATTCCAAAAACATCTCGTCATGATTCTCTATTTCAAATAGCGCTCACAACAGAGTCTAGTACATATAACAATCATAAAATGTACATTTTAAACGGATCATCAAATTTACCCTCCCCCACAAAACAAACCAACAAACAATGGAAATGCATACCAATAATAATTATTTATAATTTAATAGGTAATTATTACAAACAACTTGGCTTACTTGATCCTATGTGGCTAGGCCGAAGGCCTTTAAGCCATTACAATACCTACATCCTTTCGCCTTCTAATCTTTCGAATTCTGGTATTCACCCCAAATGGTCTCTCCATCGCATCAAAGCCGCGGAAAAGAGACCATAAGGTACGGCTCAGGAAAAAACCCCTGAAGGGGGAAAAACCTGCCGTCAGAAGCCGAGTACATACTAATCTATCCGTTTATTTTAACGATTTATTTTCTGGCGCGGGCGTCCCGCCGTCTCCTTGCAGTACTTGGCCTCCTCAGCACCTGAAATCAAACAGCGCCCCAGAAGATCGTCCGCACCAGCGCCTCTGCCCTTACATTTTCGATCCCCCCTTCCCTGCACCCCCTAATGTGCTTATTACTATGCCAGTTTCATTTTATTTATTATATTGCCCTGTTACTTACCAATTGACTACGACTTATGACTTATTTCTTAACTGCTTACTAACTTAACATAAAATTACTGATTAACTTACATATTGTTAGCTTATTGACTTATTTATTTCTCTCCAGTCTAGGCTCCGCTCAAGCTAACCGGTGCTGTTTTCCCACTCCCTAATTTCAGTTTCCCTAATGGTCCGAACCTTTCCTAAAAATGTTCCTAATTCTTTCATGAATTTAGACCTTTCATCACCTAAAATGTTTTGGGCGAGCGTTACGTTCCTGTTTAGGAAGTAGTAATTTCCCATTCCCATCCATTTTTTTCTCCATGATTCCGTTGCACAGCAAATTAAGAGGATGTGAATCCAGTCTTCCCTATCACCGCAAAGCACACAGATGCCATTACCACTTGCGTCCTTTAGTCTACGCTGCATCCATCCCCCAACCCTGAACCAAGCGTACCCCCCTCTTGCGTCCTTTCCGAGAGTATGAACGTAACTTTCGCAACCCCATACCGGACTCGCATGGATTTGAGCAACTAGCGAACGTTTTTCTGCCGTTGCTGCCCAGATCTCTTGCCTTTTAATATCCGCAAGTCTATTGGAAATCAGCCGTTCTATCTCACGTGTTCCCCTATCTCCCACCATTTCCGGAGAGACGTCTCCCAACCCTGCGCGGTCAAGTAGCCGTTTAATTTTGTACGCCCAGTAGCGATGGTCGCTTCCCTGCCATTGCACTCTAAAGCACCTATGTATAAGTGTGTCACCCTGTGCATCTGCTAATTTAATCCAGAGTTTAATAGATTTCATTTTAAAATCTCTCCAAATTCCTATACTACCGACCTCTCTTAAGACTCCGGCATTTGCTGCGCACCTAGAAACTCCCAGAATTAATTTGCAATAATCTGTTTCGATGCTTTACCAATAATAATTCTCCTGTACGAAGAATCTGGAATTCCGGAGATCAAAAGGATCCTAAGGCCACGGAATTCTATTGACTGTCATTATTCATATATATCTAATCATAGAGAGATATATAATATAAAATAATCATTTAATGTGAGTTATCTCTATTATTTACACTATATACAATTATTAGCATTTTCAATTCATTTGTAGCAATCTATTACTGGAAATTTCTTGTTTAATTTTTAATGAATTACGTCATTTTTTAACGTTCATATTCGGAGTGCATTTCCAAATTTTCCACTATTATGTATCGCTGAGACTACATGTACGTCTTTACAGTTGACAATATTGATATTTTTAGTGGATCCTCCACTAATTAAAGACCATTAAATAAAAAAGCAAAATTTGTAGTTCAACCCTTCAGTAATAAACGTCTAGTATAAACCGGGCTGCTTGCTGTAAATAATAAAGCAACGCAACAAACTGCGATATTTGACTCTCCACTTCCAAATTCCCGCAGCAGACGTTCATTTCATCACAACAGAGACGGAAGGGTCATCTATAAATAACCACCCAACGTAATTTCCCCCTCTTCCGCGAAGAACACACTAATACGCGCCGTGAAGAGGCGAACTGACTTCGCGGGCAGAAAACAACGTAATTGCGCTGCGGGTGGAGTGGTGCCAGTCAGGAGGTTCCGCCGGTTAACTCAAGGGCGTTTGCGGGCGTCTGCGGAATGTCGACCGCCCGGAGTGGCAGGTGCAGGAGAGAGCGGACACAGTGGAAAGAGGCGGAAAGAGGCCGAAAGAGGCGGAAAGAGGCGAAGAGAGGCGGAAAGAGGCGAAGAGAGGCAGAAAGAGGCGAAGAGAGGCGGAAAGAGGCGAAGAGAGGCGAAGAGAGGCGAAGAGAGGCGAAGAGAGGCGGCAAGACGCGGCAAGACGTGGCAAGACGCGGCAAGACGCGGCAAGACGCGGCAAGACGCGGCAAGACGCGGCAAGACGCGGCAAGACGCGGCAAGACGCGGCAAGACGCGGTAAGAGGCGGCAAGAGGCGGCAAGAGGCGGCAGTCTACACACTGCATTGTACCGTTTCTACAATGCAGTGTGTAGACTCGGGGCACATTGGCTAGCCGTGCGAAGTTGGGTTCTACTATGAAGCAATTTTCCCTTTTACATAATTATTTACAAAGTGTGGTGATTTTGCACGGGCCCAGCATTTTTAGTGCATCCATGATCAGGCAAGGCGGTTTTCGTTGCAAAGAAAGGCGGAAGTGTGTATAATAATTGTTTTATTTTTTCTGATGGATGAGTATATCGTCTTGTAGGCGTTTAACATTAATTTTTCGAATTATTAACGTTTGAATCATCATTAGCCATAAATGCTGAACATAAAATAACATTATCCTAAATATATATTCAATCAAGATGTTGAAATGAAATATCCAATTACCAATTAAAAATAAATTACTAAAAAGTTTATATTACTTTCGTTAGGGTACAGTTGATGAAACAGTACATATACTTGTAAAATAAATACATATTTTTGTATTGCTTAGATAGTGTGATCTGTGGAATATGGTCTATAGATTGAAGTTCTGATACTTTGGAAGGCTAAATCTCATATGCAAAACATGATATACAAACTTTCCTGGAAACATGATGTACTATTTTTGATTCAGAATTTCACTACAAATAGGAAAAGTAAGAAACAAAAATTGGGACTGATTCAACGTGTTAATTGTCTGATGAATATGAAGTATTTTTTGAGGCAATCAAAACGTACTCACTACGCCTAAAGTCAGACATGAGTATAAGGACTAAAATCAACATACAGATGTAACACTACAATTATACTATATTTCTAATACGTTGAACTAACAAGTTTGCTAATTATTTCTTCCCAGCATATTATAATAATTTGAAGCACATTCAAGAACTTTATACTACCAATTGTCTGATAATTATAGAGAAATGAAAAAAATATTGTCTATGTGTTCATTGTTTAATTAAGTGTAAGGACTAGAAGTATGTTAATAGTATTGTTTTTATTCTTATCACCAGCCTTGAAGAGTGAATACAATATTCCGAAATTTTGGTAAACTTATTACCTTAATGTTGTCATTACTGTGAACAAATCGCACGACCTCAAGCGCCAACATTAAAAATGAAAGACCAATAACTAAATTCTAATTATTGTAGTTCAGTACATGAGCAATATAATAATAAAGCATAACTAATAAATCTTTGGTAGTTGTTGAAAAAAAACTGGATACAAACTTGAGTAAATTAACTTTTCAGGCATTGGGCTATGTTACTCCTCGTAAAAAATTTCCATATCAAATGTTACAAATAAGCAGAAAAATATATGGGAATAATCAAGAAATGCAAGACAGGACGTACCTTAGAAGCTTTTTAAACTTTTAAGGAAGGGAGAGATGAAAAAAGAGAAGAAGTAACGAGACCCTAGGCTCGCAATTTTTAATGCGAGTTTAGATCAGAGGAAATGAGTCCGAATAATGCGGAGAAGAGTAGAGAAGCAAGGCTGAAGAACATTGTAACTAAAAGTAAAACACTTCAACATGAAGTTTCTGGAATAAAATACGTTGGGGCATAAGTCATAGCAACTTTATTTTTTTGTGAGAATAAGAGCACTGGTGGAAAATGTGAAAGAGCAAGTTATGAACTAAGTGCACGGACATTTAACCAGACATCAAAATTGGGTTTTTCATATTTATTAAGGTACAAATCACAGTATTGGTTTCATGTTTCAAAGCATTATAGCATATAAGAATTCACAATATTCCAGAATCACTACATACCCGTTATAAGGATAAAGACCCGGTCAGAAAGATGCTTGATCCCCCCAAGTGCCGCATCTGTACACACAACGCGTTGCTGATAACTGGTTGCTAAGCGACCTCCCAGAAAGTCTCCTGCCCATCTCGCGTCCGTCCGATATGGAAGGTACTATTCCCAACAGCATCCACCAATTCCCTGTGATATTCTTAGCCATTTCTCCCGAGCACAACATTCACCTCGCACGGCGGCAGTCAGACAACTGATTTCACATTTCTCTCATTGCTAATTAAGACACCCGCAGAGCCATCTGTTGTAAACACACTTTAGCATAGCATTTCTATCACTCAGCATATAATATTGTGTCATCTAATATTAAAAAAATAGTTGCCATAACGTTAGCCCCAAACTTTGTACAACGCATGAAAAATGCATAAAATGAGTTAAAAACAGTCCCAATGTCATAAACTTTAGAAAAATTAATAATCAATTAATTATCAAACAATAAATAAAAGATTATGAATTTCACAGGACAATTGAGAAATTATCTGGAAAATAAAATATATGATATGGGAATAATTTTGTGTCGTAAGTACAAATATAACTATAAAAAAATTGTTTCAACGTTTTCATTTTCAACATATAGACAAATATTTTAGCCTTTTCAACGTGAATTCTCCTACAGAGCTTTGGAAAACTTTGCACAAACATTAGGGAATGTTCTAGGAGAGATTTCTTGGCACAGGAATGTGAATCTTCCATCATATAAACAAAGAAAGAGTATTTTTGTAAGAAGTGTCGCTTCAAATACTAGGCCCCACATGTATGCTACAATAATTACCCTGTCAGTTTTGATGCTTGATTGAAAGGAAAAGAAAGAGCTATAAAATATTCTAAACAAATGATTCTGAATAAAGGAAGCAATAATTTCAATGGTAGTTTACCTCTGAATCGTGTTTCCCATCTAGCTCATTGCGAAAAGAAAGACCATGAATGACTTACACCTGCATTCAGATGTTGTCCAGTGTCACTAGTAAACTGCCTGCTGAGTCCAGTCCCTCTAGGGTTCGCATTATTGTTTATTCAGAGTTGGAAAATTCATTCGGTACTAAACGATTTGAAGTTTGTTTTCTGTGTTGTTGTTGTTTTTTTTTTTGGGTTCAACTTCATCACAGTATTACAATTTCATGCATCCAACACCATGTCATCCATAATACTCAACTAACGTTACTTCATCCACACACGGTTAACACTATTTCATCATAACTCGAAGCGAGTTTAAGGACTTTTTCCAACGAAACAGATCTTGTTGTTACCTAACTACAACGTTAATTTTTCTTTGGTTGGGAATGCCTTGCCAAAAACATAAGAGTTTACAGATCCATAGAAAGTCAACTTCTTTAAAACAATATATTGATTCATAAAGAATGATTTTGTGTTCTCAAAAATATTAGAAAAGAAATTAAATCCAAGAATAGTACTGAAGAATGAAGACCGTCTCTAGATTCATTTCTATGGAGTCTCAAGCCGTTTGACTTCACAACATTAATGTTTGACTATTTCAATAACTTATGCAATGAATTTCAAAGAGATATACTAAATCAAAAAAGATCGGACAAACTTTATCAACTACAATGTATTTATCCAATACGTAATGATTAAAAGACTGTTGCAACACTACTTGAAGTTGATCGGGAAATGCACAGTATAGCTTTATTTCAGAACGTGGACGTGAAGATAAGATTTCATACTATAAGAGTACATACTGGCGACTTACTATGAATTTGAAAGAGGAAATGTGTAGCAGCTATTAGATAAAGTTAATAAAATTTTACATTCTTATTTTTCTTCCACTTCCTTTGATCTAGACCTCCCCGCTAGAAATTCATGGATTTTGATGATTTTATGTAAGCTGCGTCTCACGTACTCAAAGGAACTTTTGTAGAGTTTCAGCTTCCAGATGAAGTAAGTTTATAAATACTTTCCTTTCATGACTCCAAACGACGGCAATGTAGCACGCAATTGCAAAATACAATATATATTTTCGTTATTTTTGAACAAATGAAACTGGATTAGAATCTGTGAATTAGCTCTAATCTTGGAGCTATTCACGTTTCTATTAATACACAAGTCTTAGATCTTCATATACTGCCAAAAAAAATCGCACGAACTTTCCTCGTAATAGCCACGTTGTACGTTATGGGATGCGGCGCATCGCCGGAGACAACGCTGCCATCTCGCGGCCTCCCGCGAACTTGCAACGAAACTTCGCAGAACAAACGTACTACGTACGAGATAATTACCGTAAGTCGAAAGATTTGTGTGATCTAAAAATGAGAAGATAGGCATATTTTTATTGCTGGCAAATTCTTCAAAATATAATTAATAAAAAACTAAATAAGATTTTATTGCTAATAAGATATGTATGCGTACTATAAGTCTGCGAAGTGGATTGATTGATGATTCTGGGAGTGCCAACTGCGAAGGTCGTTGGTACTTTAAGTCCTAAGTATGATTTTACCGCGAGAGGTAGCAGCGATCTTCCCTGATGGATGGTAAGATCCGGCGCGGACCTGCCTGTCGGTTGGCGGAATTTTCCTCAAGCAGGCATCTCCCACCAGCAGGGCACCACCCCATCCAGGACAAGCTTTAAGCTCCCGACCAGTGTCCCGGCATGTGTTGTAAACTAGTGTAAGTATGTATAAGTAAGGGGTGAGGATAGAACAAAGAAGAGGGAGGAAACTACGCGACCTCCCAGAAAATCTCCAGCCCATCTCGCGACTGTCCGATATGGAAGGCAATATTTTCAAGAGCATCCACCAATTCTCTGTAACATTCTCGGCCAATTCTCCCAAGGAGAACACTCATCTCGCGGATAACATTCATTGCGCGCGGTCTGTGGCCCGTTTGGTATGGTACTACTCCGGCTTTCGCCTGCTACTGATCGGAGAAACCTCGGAAAATTACCGATCAGAACAACCGGCCTCTAGAATTCTGCTCCAAACTGCGGCAGAACTCGACCTACCCATATGGGTCGTGTCGAAAATCCTGCCGCCGTCGGGACACGAACCCGAGAATCTCCGGTTCAGAGGCACTGCATTGACATCAGTTGACACGCACAGGAAATCTAGAATTTCCACGCAGCAGTAGAAGTTCGGATTCCCATTCACTGAGCAAGGGACGAGCCTAACACGCACGGCAACGGCGTCCGTATGGCCGTTGCGTCGGGCGACTCCAGTCCCTCGGTTGCCGTCGCCGGCAGGGCCTAATGAGAGACATGACGCCGGTCGAGGGCCGCACCTTCAGGGCGCTCCGAGGAGCAATTTCGCGGTGTTTGAGGGGCGCGGCTCCCCTCCCATCACTACCAGCCGCCGGCCGCCACCGCTACGATCACAACTGCCACTGCCCGCCGGTGCTGTTGCCTCCGGAGCCCACGCTGGACCCTGCGTCGCCGTGACAAGCGTCGTCACCACCGTCATCACTGTCCTGATCGGACTTGCTTTTCCTGCAGCCACGATCATACATACTTCGTGGTCTCTTCCTTCTCCGCCTTCTCATCAGACGGCGTACCATCATTACAAATGACCCGCCATCTGGAATCGCATAATTTCAGCAGCCACTTTTGCTACCACACTCATAACCGCATGCGCATTTCTCCCTCCCCTCAAACGTTCAGCGGTTCCTGGTTCAATTTTTGAACTGACCCCTGTCCTCATTCCTCCAACACGCCCCTCCCTCCAACACGCCCCTCCCTCCAACACGCCCCTCCCTCCAACACGCCCCACCCTCCAACACGCCCCTCCCTCCAACATGCCCCTCTCCCATCACATTCATCCATCCATCTCCATACGTCTACTATTCACCATCTCTTTACCTTCCCATCCACTCCGTTGCACTTCCCCTCACCCACCCACCGATTCCCTGCGCTCAGCACCGTTTCCACGCCCCCTCCGTCTACATCACCACCGGCCCCACCACCGACGTCTCCAGTCGCCGCCCTGTCTTTTGGCCTGGCCTCTGGGACGGTCAGTCTCCTCCAAGCTACGCCCCGCTTCTCCTGATCCCCTTCCCCTCTTCGCTTCCGCCCGAGTCGCCGGCGCCGCCGGCGCCAAATTGCTGTTGACTCGAGTTGGCCCCTCCGCCGCCGTGCCGCCCCCGTCAAACTTCTCGCCCCGGCAGCAGGTTCGGCTGAGCGCGTGCACCAGCCACAAAGCAGGGGGCCGGAATCTCTGCTGCCCTCCCGTTGCCTCGTCAACGAATCCGCGTGTTTGTCACGATATCATCTGCCCATTAGTAGGGGGTGACCCGCCAAAAATAACAGGGTGTTTAACTCTTGCGATGAACAAAAATAAAAATAATTTTTGTATTTAATATAAACATATGCATTTTTTATTATAATTTATTAATATCTGTGGTTCGGTACAAGAAGGGCCGATGACGATCTTTTATGATTTTCGGTTTTTATCATCAATCTGTACCTGTGCTATTTCAGGGCAAGAAAGGCCGAAGTCAGATGTCGGTTCTATTTCCTGATTTCATTATCAATCTTTACATTGGCATACGATTGTTTTTGTCATTTCATAGTGTCAGAAGGGTCAAAGTGGAACCAGCAAATTAAACATATGCAATACTTATCGACTCTTTCAGAATAATTTTGTACAAGAACAGCTTCTATCAAGAAACATTTAGAAGAAACATAGACGTGAGATAGAAGGGTGTGAGAAATATGAGTCAATGGCTGCAGAGCCTGTTAATGATAAAACTCGTTCAATACCATCCACCAAGCTCAAGGATCTTAAACATCTACAATTCATTCATCCATCCAACGGAATATTCTATGAATCGTTTCTCAACAACATTCATGACGGTACAGAAGACAATGAAAGCGACATTAATTCCGATGTCGTACATTAATAATTTCAGTCATTACTTTCTTTGCTAGTTTTGTAGTTCTACTCCTGTGTCATTTTTGTTGCCATCATTATTATGTTTTATTGTTATTATATCATGTTTTATTATATCATGTATTATAGCGTGAAAACATATTTTATAAGAGTTTAAATGTCTGTATCACACAACACAGTAGTAATTCTCTACTGCTCTTGTACAAAAATTGCTGTTTTGCTTTTCGAAACCATTGTCATTTCTTTTGTAACTATTTTTTGAAGGAGAATAAAGAATAAATAAAACTTCAATAAATAAGAGATAATACTTTAATTTGGAACTGTACCTTCCTTCGTGTATATGTGGAAGAGCAATACTTATTGCCTAAACATTGCAATTAATAAAAAGTATATTACAATTATTATTATTTTTTTACAATTTTTATTCTTGATTCCAGATAGTGAAAACTAATTATTTCGACATCCAAGTATCATTCAAGTGTTATTCGTCTACTACTAATAACAGTATTAATTATTATTACGGGGAAGCAAAAATGAAAGATAAAAACACAAAATCAAGGCGTTTTTGGAATCTACAAAGCACACTGAGGAACATTAAGTTAGCCGCACCTAACAGGCCGAATTTATGAAAAAATGGGTGAAATAGAAGTAAACCCGTTATTGCACTCTGAATCGTTCAATTCATCTTTCTTTCTTTCTGTCTTTCTTTCTTTCTTTAAGAAGTGCATTGCTGAAGGACATACATAGTCGTATCCTCCACATTGGCCACTTTCACAAGCTTTGCTGTAAACAGCGTAATAAAGAACACGCCTGACCTCCGAGGCCCCATTTGTGGAACAATGGGTTCACCGCAGTTTTCCGCTAACCTCATTAGCGCCGGTCGCTGCGATTCAACCGGATCACTTCAAAGACGAGAGCAAGTTTACGAGCGAGGGGTCAGATATCGCAATTCCAGGGTCCTCCTGCGCACGCGGGTGACTCTACATGGGTTGATCCGCAAACGGAAAAGCAGCAGCGGGGAGCGGTAGAGTGACTACACTTACGGGACTAATGACCTCAGTAGGTAACATTGACGCGCCCGCAATCACTATCAATCAATCAATCCTGTAGCGGCAATGGCGGCAGCGGTAGTACAGGTGGCAGTGACATTGATGACGGCGGTGGTGGTAATGGCGGAGGTGATGCTGCCGAGGTTATAAAGGTGGTGGTGGTAAGGGCGGCGGTGATGGTGACAGCGAGATTGATGGCGGCGGTAATGACGACTGCGGTGATAACGGCTAATCACCACCGTCGTAACCGCGTCCCTTCCACGCCACAACCACCCTCTGTCATCACCCCCTCCGCCACCCACTATTTACACTATTGTCGCCTCACCGATGCTATGGGCACCGTTACCACCGCTGCATACATCACCGCCGCCCTCAACCTTGCCGTAATCATCACCGCCGCCCTTATCACCTCCGCCATTACCACCACCGCCTTCATTGCCTCCGGTACTACCACTGTCGCCATTGTCGCCACAGATTGATAAATAGTGATTCCGGGCGCGTTAATGGTACCTACTGTGGTCATTAGTCCCATAAGTGTAGTGCATGTTCTTCATCGGAAGGGGGAGATGGTCGGCTACCGGGGTTTTCCCCTACCAGGTATTTCCCTCCAGCGGGGCACCTCCGCAGCCGGGACAAGCTCTAAGCTCCCGACAGATCTCCCGGCATGGGCGTGTTAGTGTTAATGCGCGTGTAAGGGTGATGATAGGACAAGGAAGAGGGAGGAATGATCACGCGCGGTCCGCGGCCCGTTTGTTAGGGTACTGCTCCGGCATTCGCCTGGTGTTCATCGGAGAAACCACGGAAATCTACCGAACAGAGCTGCCGGCCGCTAGAATTCTCCTCCAGTCAGCGACTGAATTCAACCTGACTAAAAAGCTAGGGTCGAAATTGCTGCGTTTGTCACGACTCGAACCTAGGACCTCCCGGTCAGAGGGACTACAGTCACTTGATGCCCTGAGCCATCTCTCCCCGCCCCTTTTACCACTACCAAGTCGTCACAACCGTCTATACTACAACGTCATAGTCCCTCCCCCCCTCCCCCGCACTGCTGCCGATACCACCATCGCGACCCCCCACCATCGTCACCTCCACTCAACCTCCGCCACCGACCCCTCCACCACTCAAGCTCCGGCACGCGTCGCCTGCGTTCATCCGCCTTCCAGCCGCTGCCGCCCATCCAGATATCTCGGCCACGCTATCACTTCAGCTGCTCACGCCAGGTAATCACCCTCCAACTGCGCCGCAATCATTTGCCAAACACGGAGATTTGCATTTCGCGGCGTGTCAGTTCCGTACACAGAGCACCGAGAAAGCCTCTCCACACTGAGCCGAATCAGGGCCTCCTATTAAAAATTGTATTTATGTTGGTAGCAACCAAATCACTGGGAAACAAGGGAAGGGGACTAGACTTTCAGCATCTGTTATGATTGTGGTCGGTTCGCAATTTATGGTTTCAAGCTGCAGCTAGTGCTACCAACATACTTTCTGTTGCAAGCACTCACCAGCAAGTCTTTACTGTCGGGCTAAAAGAGCGGCGCGTTGTAGAGAGAACGATTTTGATTAGACTCTCAGTGAAAGGTTTTAAACAAGTGATGTACCAAACCAAAGACAAAAATAGGAGTGAAGGTCACTATATATTAAATATATCACAGCTTTCCTTTATTAATAAAGAACTACGAAGTTTGTATTTGAAACGCGCGGTTAGAATGGAAACTGGAAGAAGGCGTCATGCGCAACTTGGTGAGTTCGGAGGAAATGGAAGAGCTGTTGATTCTGAACCTTCGGTTGATCTTGCTTAGAGAAAATCGGGTTTGTGTTCGCGAAAATGATTGGTTGTGACTAAGTATTCAATGTACTTTCTTATGTATCATTTACGTGATATCTGCAATAACCGCAAAAGAGATGGAGTTCTGATTATTATTTGGAAAGTTTATTTCATATATTTTGTTTCACACTACGTTACGGTAAGGTTTATAGTAGGATTATCTGTTATAGGCCAAAAATCCATGCACATATGTGAAAAGATCTTGGTAAATATAAAATATATTGTATATTCGTGGATATGCAGTATTTTTCGTTTTAACTTTTCTACATCACTTCCTTCGGTGCGATGTAATTACACGGGTTCACCTAGTGAACCCTATGCAAAGTGTCACCAGCAGTCCAATAAAAATCCACCCTAAGCCATCAGGAATTGTTAAAGGGGTTCAGAAAGAAAAACGCTTCGTTTTACAGGTTGTGTTCAATATACATAACACGAGTGTTATTATTCCTGGCAACTTATGCTTTTATATGTAATTTTCCACTCTTGAAGCATGATAATTAATTGTATAGACCTGTGCCATGTACATAAATCCACGTAAGTGTGAACTAAATTAATGTTAAGCGTTGTTCCATTAAAACAGGGGTCTGAGGTTTCGTAATAAATATCGGAAAACTATAGAGAAACCTATACCGTATTATAAACACACAGATTTTATGTATTACGTGCACATATGTGAAGACATGCATGGAATTAATCAATAAACACTGAAGGCTGGCACAATGCTACTCAATGCGCTAAAAAATCTTAAAAATATATCCTAAAATGTACATAATTTGAACTCAGTGATTTGTTTTAAATTGTTAAATCTAAAAAAATATTTAATGCCTTAACCCTATAACTTATAACTATATTTTTACTCGCTAAAATTAATTTTGAAAATAATTCTTTCGGATAATTTGTATGTTTGTAATTTCTCGTGATCTAAAGCAAAAACCCTTTGCAATGAATTCTGCATGCTGAATAAAAAACGTTAACTACGTTATATACATGCAACTGTTACAAATCGGAAGCTTCAGAGGTTATGTGCATTGCACGGAATTCATCAGTCTAAATCAAATCATGCTACTGTATGTAAACTAAAGCTATTCTCTGAAAAAATGTAATGAACACTTCGTTAATTTTTCGTGTTTAATTCTCTCCTTTCATCTTGGCCTAGCAAATTACTGAAATTTACTCTTCCTTTACATATCAATGAACGTTTACGGTTTCTTCGAAAATATATAGGAGGAATATGAATATATATGCGGTAGGAAACAAAAATAAGAAATTTAAATATATAGATGTTACATTATATATTCATTTAAACACAAAAAAGTGCCTTTTATGCACAAGGTTGGTCTTTTTTGTGGGACATGAAAAAAATAGTACATTAGTAATTAGTTAATTTTATAATAAATTACATGTTTTTTTAATTATTACAAAATCAATCAAAAGTATATAGTATAAAGTTCAGTTTGAAAAAAATATTGGTATTAGCATCTCTGGACAAAATATGATATAAAAAAGGTAAAATAGCATCCAAAGGTCCCAATCTTCAATTTAACTTTGTGAAAATTACATTTAAAGTAGGCACATGGTGTCCGCGATAAACGGACAACATTGTCTATGGCCTTCGAAAAATGTTTTTTGTTCTATCCGTGTTTCATTGCAGCAACTGGATTAAAATATGTCCCAATGAACGCGATTTAAAATTATATTCTAAATACAACAGAATAAGACGTACACACAAGACCCGGATATCCAAATTGCAACGAACTATAATGACCCCATAGTTATTACAGAACGGAATGTTATCTTCATGAGAAAACTGAATTCTACAGCGACGTTTGTTAAATTGTACCATAGCCAGACGTTGGATGCGATTAGTCGGATCGATTCGTGCGTAGCGTACATTTTTCCCTCCCATTGTATAATTCTGTCATTTGATAGCAGCAACCAGTTACGTAATGATACGCATTATGATACAGATTTCTTTATGATATATGTTCTTGACCAATTACAGAGAAGTTTACAAACCAAGTATTGATACTTAATTAATCATTGAGAATATATCGTAAATGTTTCGTTCGATTGGGTACTTTAAAATTGCACTTAATATTATATTATCCTTGTCAGTTTTAATTTCTTTTTATTAGTATTCTTTCATAGAATATTCTTTAAAATAAATTGGATCGTAATTTCGCCTTGATCCAATTTGACTAGCGCAGTATTTCTTCGTAGGGAGACTGTCAACCAAAGCCATCTGCAGCAAAGAAGGGGTTAGGGAGCTGTCCGCTATGTGACCTTGGATAAACCCTGCATGTCAACTGCCACTAAACGATTCAATGTAAAAGTTTAACTGATAAAAGATGTCATAAGTCGTAGAAAAGTACCGTATGAAACTCGACGTAATGGTATTAATACACTCGTGTGAAGTTTATCACAAATGTTCGTTCCTCGCTCATATCGTAATATCACACTAATTTATTAATACCATCGTTATATCATCATTTTATAATGTACTATTAATTATTTTCTTATTAAGATATTTATTTTTGCATTGTGCCTTCATGGTCATTAGCGATCTGGTTATATCAACAAAAAATTAATTCATGCATATATTACTATTATATTAACAACGATTGAATTAAACGTATCATTACATAATAATAATAATAATAATAATAATAATAATAATAATAATAATAATAATAATAATAATAATGTCTACTAGATCAATAGAAATTGATTTGAACCTGTTTTTTTCATTAAGGGTAAAGAAAAAAATGATAATAATTTATTGAGATTACCACAACGATTACTTAACTGATTAATACACAGATAAAAGGATTTCATTTTAACCTCATTAAACAACACTTACTTTTAACAATATAAACTGTCACTTGATGAAAAACGAAATTTTATTAAGATGTCTGGAAATATTATATGTTAGATAAACGACAACGTATTCATGGTTATTTCCAGAAGTGGTTTGTTTTACTGCGGGATATAATTGAAAGTCGGAATGAGAATAAAATTATTATTTTTATTTCCTAACTGGTTTCATTAACAATTTATTTCGTATTCGTGCTTTCGAATAAACTAAAAAGCATAGTTCGGTGTTTCCATTTAAACTGTTTATTTGGACTACGTATTTCACAAGACTATGCAGGCTACGCAAAACACGCGACCCAGCTAACAATACGATTCATAGAAGCTTTCACTGATTAAAGTATTTGGTAGAGCGAATTACAAAAATATTATAGAAATTACGGGTCATTAATGTCATAATAATAAATTAGATTAGCATTTGCCATCGATAGTGATATGCAAGTCAAAAATTACACAGCATTAATTTCAGCTTGACATTAAACAAGATATTTTGAAGAGATAATGTATTAATGAAAATACGTGTCGGATCAATTAATTTTGTAGAGTTTCATAAATAAATGCGATCCTTCACGTCATCGCCACAGATGTAAATTTTCACGCAAATTCGTAACCTTTAGGAAACACATTTTGACCCCTGTTTTCAAACTATTGTTTGCATCATCATTCCTCTACCTAATGCTGCAAATTCCCATGAGAATTTAATTCCAGCAATAATGTTTTTTTCAGGAGTCGTCTGTGCATTGTGTAAATATTAGAGAGGTAAATATCCAAATATACTTTCAGAAAAATGCCACCATCACCAGTAGCAGCAAACGTGTTAGGGAACGCATTACGGTTCCAACGTATCAGCGGTAGGGAGGTCACGGATTCTATTCCATAAGGCGCCATACATTTATTTGTTGTGTAACCACAAAATTAAACATCTTTATGTTCAGGGTTCTCGCTGTGTTACAGTAAACCATCGAAAGTAACGTTTCGGCAGGAGTGCTTTCAAACAAACTAGTCAGAAGTCAATTACGTAATAAGATTATGAAGGATTAACACCAGCAATACCAAGTAAACGGGGATCGTATCCCTTCCGATAAACGGAAATTCAAATTACTGATAAAACTTAAGACAAATTCTTGACATTTAACAAACACAAAATACAGAAAACTGGAACTTCTGTAAGACTTACATAAAAATAAATAACAAATAACCATGCTCATTAATTTTTCGTACAATCAGCATCGAATTTTTATTATTCAGATTGTGAATCACATTAAACTTGTCTTAAGGCTAACAACACTGAACTTCCCTTAAAATAGCCTCGACCAATAAAAATGGCTGGCGGCCCGGAGACCTAAGACACTACTACCAACACTCCTCACATGAACAAAAAACAAATTAATTGTTTTGGGCTTCATTTGGTTATTTATCTTTGATTTGTAAAGTAACTTATTTGAACACTATTTTGACATACGAAAGTTAAATATTCATTTCACCATTTCATTGAATATTGTCAGAATTTTCAATGATGTCCCTGCACATTGATATTATACCAATAACGTTTTATATTTGAAAACCTTAAACAACTAATGAAGTTATGCTACAGATCAATTATTATTCTGTTAACTTGTGTTACAAATAACTTTAACCTCTTCTTTCCCTAAGAGTTTCAATTCCAATTTAAGAAATTTTCAACATTTGAAGATTTTATCTCTCTACAAGTATTCGAGATGTCTCAGAATAAATGCTACAAACTTATAGGGCATGCAGATTATCACGTTTTGCCAGTAAACACGTATTGAGAAATTTCTTAACACAAATGTCATATTTACGCCTGGTAGATAAGCAACCACCTCTGAATTGTTTGCCCAACACCAATGTCAGATACATTAAGTATTGAAAAGAATCCGGACACGTCCAAAATGGTGTTATGGTGTGGTCGTGTTTTTCATGGTGGAGGCTTACATCCCTTGTTGTTTTGAGTGGCTCTATCACGGCACAGGCCTTGATGTTTAAACACCTTCTTGCTTCACACTGTTGAACAATTCGGGGATGGCGATTGCATCTTTCAACACGATCGAGCACCAGTTCATACTGCACGGCCTGTGGCGGAGTGGTTACACGACAGTGGAATGGACTGGTCTGCACAGAGTCCTGACTTGAATCCTATCGAATGGAAATGGAAACAAAATTGGATAAGGGGACGAAAGGAACAAAATGGGGGAAAGGGGGACAAATTAAACGGGGATGAGACAAATATGACAAAATGAGACAAGGGACAAAATGTGACCGGGGGACGAAATAGGGCTAGGAAACAATGATGCAAAATGACACAAGGAGACAAAATGGATCAAAAGGGCAAAGTGGGGCAAGAGGGCAAAGTGGAACAAGAGGACAAGTGGGTAATGGGGGGAAAAGGGACGAAATGGGACAAAAGGGAAATATTTATCCAATTATTTATGAAAACTGGTAAAACCTAAATCCGAGAGTCAATTAAATAACTATATTTGGCTCTCGAGAATTTCAGTGATTGTTGCTATGGACGCGCTCTTAAAGCGTTGTTCCGATGTTTGGTTGCTAAGAAGCTAAGCGCTTTTTTATCGACGTAAATAACAAAAAAGGATTTTTACTTTGACGGATCTTCACATGGCCAATAATGAATCTTTGTCAGGAAGATTGAATTTTGTTTCGATAAACATGAAAAGTAGTGAACGAACAGTTTGAAATAGGATAAATTACAGCATTGCGGGGCTGATGGTGTGGAGTTAGCTGTGGCAGCAGAGACCAGCTGAGGTGGATCAGAGCATCAATTGCATCACTGCAGTGCTTTTGAAACCAGAAGGTTCTAGGGTTCGAGACTCGACAGGGGCAGGATTTACGACACTAGATAGCTAAGTAGAATTCAGCCGCTGCCTGAACGAGAATTCTAGAGGATGGGTGCTCTGATAGGCAGTTCTTTTTGACGATCGGCAGTTTTTTCTCTTAAAAACACCGGGCGAATGCCAGAGCAGTACCCTAACAAACGGGCCACGGTTCGCGCGCGATCTTTCCTTCCTCTTCCTTGTTCTATCCTCACCCCTTAAACACACCTCCTCAACCCGACGTGAAGGTCGGCGTCGGATCTCACTGCCCAGCGTGGGATGAACATTACCACCTCCCGTGATAATAACACACACACACACACACACTACCCTTACGGAACTAATTATCATAGCAGTTGACCCGAAAATGGGAAGTAATCATCCATTGTGGCAGGAGTGGGCTGCTGTCATGCTGGAGGTCATGGGTCAGCTCACATGTCTGGCGCTAACCCTCCTGCTGGCGTTGCCGGCGCGAGGAGCGGCCATCTCGCCCCCGAACAGCGCGGACCGCGGTGACGCCGGAGATCCAAGTAAGAGAACAGGCGCGCAACTAAGTTTTCGAAGGCCGGCAACGCTGTTCTAGCCACAAAGATTGGACTGAGCTTTAAGACTATTTCATAAATTACAATTTTGTACGGTGCGAATTTTTTCTTTTAATGTTTACTTTCGAGAGCAAAGTAGTGTATCTTTTGTTATCAGTGGTAAGAAATAATTGATTTAATCTTCAACTAACCTCTGCTGGCTCTCAATAAAAAATGAAAATTTTCCATTAGTTTCCCATCATTATCAAATTTTTCCTTTCCTCTTAATTCACGTTACGTACCCCTTGTTTTCTTTCAGTAGTAAAATATATTTACTCTGTGACTTTGTCTTTGTTCTATGAAAAATAACATTTAAAGTGTAAAAGCTTTATGGAAGAAGTCGGTGAATTTTCACGGAATAAATAATAAAAGAAACGATTTAATGACACCGAAAAAGCGAAAAAAACATGCAAAGCATTTGGAATCAGTTTCAGCTGTTCTGCTGAGTAAAAATTACATAAAAAACGAATTAGCAGTCGAAAAAGTTTAATTACTAGACTAATTGACTATGTTTATAATGATAGTTAATTTAAATAATTTATGTTCTTTTTTATGTTTCTAACTACGTGTGAAATGTTATGTATCTTGTTTCTAAAAATAAATTTTATCATATAAACGAAACATGCTTAATTTCTAAAAAAAACCTTCAATGTTTTACTTAAAGTCGTTTCAGGAATCCCTAATATTAAGACGTTTCGTAGTGGACTGGTATTTTAAATTTGCAATATCGATTTTTACTTCTTACGTCTTAATTGAATAATTTTATTTGAATTTATTATCGTGTTTACTCGCGAAACAATCATTTAAAAAACACGTGTCCAGGAAATTCTCGATAAATCAACGAATCGTTTCATGATTTATCGACAATTCCAATTTTTTCTGGTATTACCTATAAATATTCACTCGCACGTCATTGCAAGTACATATTGCACTTTCCTATAAAATGTGAAATGTCAATAAACATTATCTACCTCCACACGATTCAGTACATCAAATGGAAATTCATTTCAGTGGTTAAGCCTTATTGTCTGAACTTTGCCGCAAATAAAGACACTGTTTCTTTTATTAACATTGTATACCATGCTCATCTCGTGAACTTTCAACAGATTTACAGAAGATGCCCAAAGATCTAGAAGGCCTTCAGAACCTGGACAAGGCGTGTCAGGCAATGGAGTGCCGGCGAAGCGGCCAGTCAGATTGTCCCATGGCGCCCGACGGCTACGAAGCCTCTCAGCAGGTATCCATCTTACACCGCCCCCTCCACACGCAATAATAATAATAATAATAATAATAATAATAATAATAATAATAATAATAATAATAATAATAATAATAATAATAATAATAATAATAATAATAATAATACCACCGAGCGAAGTGGCTCAGTGCGTAGCGCACTGACTTCGTAATCGGGAGGTCCGGGTTCGATTCCCGGGCCGGCCATCCTGACCGGGGTTTTCGTGGTTTCCCTCGGTCATAAAGACGAATGCTGGGATGGTTCCAAAAGTCCACGATCACCTATCGCCTCCTAATCCATTCCTATCATCTCTCATCTTCCATACCCCCGGGCTAACAACCATGGGGGATAAAAATCGGATCCAGCTAAATGCTGGTCCCCCCTAAGAATTGTTGCAAGCACCTGCCACCGCGATAATAAATAAAAACTGAGCCACGGTAAATGCAGGATAATAATAATAATAATAATAATAATAATAATAATAATAATAATAATAATAATGCCGATGTGCCGTAGTGGTTTCAAACCAGAAGATCGCGGGTTCGAGTCCCGCCTCGGGCATAGGTGTATTTGTGTATGTCTGTACGAGTGTGTCATCCACTTAATAATTAAACTTAATAATAAAACAGTTACAATAAATACAGACAGTAATGTCGCATTGGCAATTTTGGCAAATAATTCAATACATAATCCCAAAATAGAATCCATACTGAATGAAATTAAAAACCTTGAAGAGAGTGAATGGCAAATATATTTTCGGTGGGTAAAAGCGCATGTGGACATTAGAGGTAAGCAGACATTCTAGCAAAACATGCTGCTGCTGATACACAATTAACAAAAGTACATGACAAAATTTCAAAACCTGCATTAGCAAATGAATTTCACGATGAATCAATTCAAATCTGGTAGAATAAATGGAACCAAACAACGAAAGAAAAAATCACAAAACCATTTTTTCCAAATATTAAAGATAGATTAATACAAAAATTTCCTGCAACACCAGAATATACGTCAATAATATCAGGTCACGGACACAGTAAATCGTATCTATACAGATTTTTTATTATAAGCATTCCAGGATGCGTTTGTGGTAGGGGTGACCAAACAGTACACCGTATCATTTATGAATGTCCACTACTAATAGAAGTGAGGAAGAAATTAATACAGAAGATAAAAATGAAGTTGGGATACTGGCCCGCAACACCTGAGAAATTAGTAAAGCATCATTTACGCGCATTTAACAACTTTATTCAGAACATTAAACAATTAGCATTTACATAAATCTAGTCTTAAACTTTTAATGTGTAACTGGATGTAATTTCATGTTAAATGTTTTCATGTTGATTTATTTTTACTTTACAAATATTCATATTGATGTATTTCATGTTAAGGTGTGTTAAACATTCTTTACTGTTATAAATCTATACATACACTTGAAATTATGTATTGTTACTTGTAACGGAACGTGCTGTAAAATAGTGTTTATAATTTTAAAAAAGACAGACAGACGTTTGGGAAAAAAATTGTCGGAATGAGGGGCCCCCGTGTATTTCTGTTGAAATCTCGAAATCGATTTCATGCAACATTACATAACTTTCCCTATACTACATATATTATTCCGTATATACGTACGTATGCCTGAAAAAATATAACAATAATAATAATATACAATATGTTCTTTGTTCATGTTAATTTTTTGTTAATGATGGTGAGGTGGACAAATCATTGGATATCAATCAGCACCATTTATGATCAATCCTCAGAGATAACAGTAATCAATATTTATGATTGTTAATTATCATTGGATTAACTAATAATAACAGCTGGATATTTGGGGCACAATGTGTGCACCTTGTCAAGCGGGGCTTGTTTTTACTTGTTGGAAGAACCCTATCTTATACAGGCTAACCGGAGTTTAAAGTTGAGGTGTTAACAGTCAATAAATATTAATTCCTGTATCTCTGAGCATTGATCCCGCATGGCCCTGATTCATACACAATGCTTCATACATTTCACCATTAATAATAATAATAATAATAATAATAATAATAATAATAATAAGAAGAAGAAGAAGAAGAAGAAGAAGAAGAAGAAGAAGCGCAGATGGTTGTGGATGTCATAGGTGGCTGTAGGTTCGAATCCTGCGTAGGATTGGTCGTGTTTGTGATTGTCTCTTCATTCCTCATTATCATCCTATCACCTGATTATTCATAATTCAAAGTCTAACAATCTTGTGTTATGAAGGTATACAGCCGTAAAAAGCTGATCCCCATAATTGCACGTTAGTCTCTCAGCTCTGATAATCAGAGCCTCTGAAGATTAGTAGATGTCGTTCCCGGAAACACTAATCAATCAAAGGCGAAGAACTTGGAGAATTCTTTCCTATGCGATACAGCCTGGCTTTGGGTTTAATTACCACGTAAGGATTAGATTTGTTGTTTTCCGGTATTCCTAGCACTATGTATCACCGACGAAAATCATATTATTTCCTTAATTTTTTTCTTTCCCGGTAAAATGAGCGAGGAACGATGATAACATTTGAAAATTAATAGTGAGATGGTTTAAAGTTTTCCATTACCTAAAATGTAATTATTCTGCTTAATGGATGGGAAAGTATATTCGTTCGATATGTATTTAGGTCTAAATGAAATATTCTATTGGTGTACAAGACATTCTCTCTCTTACTACAGACGGATAATAAATAAAAACAGGACTAAGGCTTGGGGACATCGCTAGCTGGTAAAAGTCGGATATATCTGACCGTAAAATGCCAAATAAATTAATAGTAATAATAATAGTAATAATAGTAATAATAATGTTTAAAAATAATAAAATAATAATAATAATAATAAAATAATAATAATAATAATAATAATAATAATAATAATAATAATAATAATAATAATAAAATAATAATAATAATAATAAAATAATAATAATAATAATAATAATAATAATAATAATAATAATAATGTTTAAAAAACTTAGTTGTTCGGAGTAAAAGATGAAGTATGAAAAAAATTGTGTAGACTCGTTTCCACCCATCGTAAGTTGTAAATGAGAGGACATTCGACGCGTCTTGATTTGCTGGTAGATAACCTCTCATGTTGACATATCCAAATCTAGTAATAAAATTTTCGCATACTAATTAAACATGAAAATACTTTTATAACGGTTTACGTATACTGTTGGGGACTACAAATACACAGTACGATAGTAAAAAAAGCAATATATACTAGTAATATAAGGCTAACCGGTGTTTGAAAGCAATCTGGCGAGCGCATGCAAATTATATTCAATTTGCTTCCAGGTATGCGAGGACCTGGAAGCAACGATGAGACAAGCCCTGAAACTCAACAGCGGTGCTGCACAGGGCTGCGAAGACGGCACGGCACCAATGGGATCTAGGTGTGAGGCGATTCTTAACTAGTAACCCTACAGAAATGTCACAGACTTTCTCACGCTATTTTGTTTCCTGATCTGTTTATTCTGGGCTAGTTGTTCGGTTTTCCCCACAGTCTTTCCAGCTGTTACCACCTGGTGCACCGGGAGGTAGCATCTGGGAAGACGGCTGTGCCTAAAATACTTTTCACATTTTCTCAATTTTTCACACCAATAATAGTTCAATTAAGAACAACTTTTAGAATATTATAGAAATGTGTCGCGTGTTTTAATATGCATCTTCACTAACAAATTTAGATTCCTCTTCAAAAACAAATTGTTTGACAGTTTTTGAAAATGGAAATTTTGAGTTCCTTTTTTAAAAAAAAAGTTGAGTTTTCGAGAAATTTCCTGAGAAATAATTTCAAGCATTTCTTCTCACAAATGTAATAATCTGTTAAAAACGCCCATAATGTAAATATGAGCGACGCCAGAGATGTATCAATAAGTCACACATGTGTAATTTGTGAAAAAAACTAGAGAACACATCAAAACTGCGATTATGTCTTAATATTCTCTAAATTTAGCTCTATCCGTACAAAAAGTTGAAAAAAATTGTCTTTTAGAAAAAGTTTATTTTTAATATTGTTTCTTATTTACTTAAAATTATGCGAAAATTATTAAAATTTAAAAAATTAGTACATTGTATTTATTAAATAACGAGGAGTGAAATATAATTTTAATTTGAAGAAACTATACCCACCTTCAAATTTGTAGATTTCCGAAAATACCGTGTAACCATGAATATATGAAAACATGCAGCCATTTGTGAGAGAATCTTGAAAATGATTAAAAATGGCCCAAGAGCTTCATGTGAATTACCCCCAAAATGTCAAGATAGTTTTCAAAATCACAGGACATGGAGCCAGTTCATATTGACCGGGTTATATTCAGAATTTTTGCAAGTTATTTAGGCGCCAGAGTTGTTCTCTTACTGTGGGATAGACGGACGTAAAAAAAACAACAAACTACTTTCACGTGTGTTCCAAAACTCAAAACGTATTTCCATTGAAATCTCGAAATTAATTTTTTTCAGCTTTACATAGCTTTCCCTTATCTCCATACATACTTATACGAAAAATTATAATTTGTACATTTGTGTGCATTGCAATACGGCAAATGTAAAATGGTTTTTAGCGAATGGTGCCACGAAGCAATATATTTTTTGCATTACAAGTACTGAAAACGGGAAATGATCACGTCATTCCATGGCATAAACAACAAATTCAGTGTGTCTAATATCGTGTTTGTATTATGTCAAGACCGATAGAAAACAAAAATTAAGACATAGGTATCTACTGATTTGCAATTCGTCTGTAACGTTTCTATGAAAGCTTCCAAATATTAAGAAGTGAAAAACATTAAAAATAGTATATACTTATTTAATAGTTAAAATTGGTATATACTTTCAACATAATTTCTAACTTTGGCAATTTTTGGAAAATTCAGAGTCTTCAACGAAACAGAGACCCGCGCCGTTCTTTTAAGCGTTTTTTATATTCATGGAAATCAACTTAAAGAGAAAAGCAGTTTTTGAAAAAATGTCTTGTCTCAAATTTTGGAGAAATTGCTTTAACTTCAAGCAGAAAATAGGAGAATACTACTTTGTTTTCAAGTTATTGTTCTTGACCTTTTTTAAAGATCTGACTTTTTAGAATTAATCTCTATTATCAATATTGCACTTTCGCAATTTTTACGTTTTGCAAATTTTCAAAAATTCAGAGGGTTCGTCGGAAATGAGACTAACCTCTTGCATTTACAGTATTTTAATACATACGAGGAGTAAGAGGAGACTTCTTACGAAGTAAGAAGAGAACGTAAATGGTAGTTTACGTAACAAGAGCGCGAAATAGGTGATTCCCGCACGCGTCGACTTTATGGTCCTAGGCACGCTCGGACGACAAACTTGACTCGTGCGTGAATCGTCCCACGGCCGTGTTGCGTATACTATTTGTAACACCCCGTGAGTGAAACGTAACGCTTCAAGTAAAGGAACATAAATTAAATATCGAATAACTAGAAATACCATACTTGTACAAAAGTAAATGGATTCCGGTCAGTATAGAAACACTACTGTTTGTAGATAATAAATGAAGACGTCGTCAAGGTGAAAAACAATTTCGAATCGTTACTAATGTTTCGCACATGCTTCGCGTTGTTTCGCCAACTGAAAAAAAAAATATATATATGTTTCGCACACGGAAAACAAACTCTAGAAACAGCGTTTTGCTCATGGCGTGTTACAAATTATTTACGCAACCGACACAATAACCTAAAGAACACCCCCAACAACATATGCTGTGCATAACCACCAAATTATTCCTTTCTTTCAGGGCTTTGGATTCCGTCTCATGGCTTATATTGAAACAGGCCTTGATGTTAGCTGTGCCGTGGCCATTTTCAAGTATCCTTGACTTATTCTAATCCTCCAAGAAAAAGAGTGTGCAAAGGTGGTAGTGATTGAAAACAAATACATTCATAAACGAAGAACGTTTTGTTATTGAGATATTGAAAGTATGAATGTAAGCCTTGGCAACGCCAGGTGTCGTGTGATGAATTATTATGATTGAAAATCCAAATGATGTGTAGTTATGAATTTGAGTATGAGAATGTTATATAATTTATAAAACGTATTATTTAGATTAAATATAATTGAAATAAACGTAGACATCTATTTAAATAAATATAAATTTTAGCACTTCGATTTTATTTTAGATTTTATTCATTTCATTTGAAAATAAGTCGTATGCATTGTTGAAATAGTATACTACCTGGACATTACGATAGCGCAGTCTAAAACATGAGGGAGTCAACTACATTTCTAGGCCCCCTTCTTCACTAAACGTTTTTTGTTTTATGACATATTTTACTAGGAAATAAATAAATAAAAAGCATACAAGAATAATGTTATAACTTTAATGATACAATAAATACAAATGATTTTGTTGGACTATTTACAGGTTACCACGCGGTTTGGAATGCCTGTTCTCACATTTCATGTATTAATTCCCCCAAATGGTGAGCTTAAAAAAGGGGAAAATAATTTGTCATATTTACAGAAAACCTATTGATGTCCTGAGCCCCTTCACCAGATGTCACCGCAGTGCTTCTGATCGGGAAGTCCAATCTCAAGTCCCGACAGTGGCAGGATTTTCGACACTAGCTAGATAGTTAGGTCGAATTCTGTTGTTGTCTGGAGGAAAATTCTCATGATCGGCTTCTCTGACCGGTAGTTTTCAGTGGTTTCTCCTATCAATACCTGGCGACAGCCACAGCAGCACCCTAACAAACGTTATACGGACCGCGTGTGATCTTTCCTTCCCCTTCCTTGTCCAAATTCACCCCTTACTTACACACACTTACACTAGCATGCATTACACTATCACACATGCCGGAAGCCCTGTCGGGAGCTTGGAGCTGGTTTCGGCTGTGGCGGTGCACTGTTGGTGAGAGATACCTGGTTGGTGAAAACTCCATTAGCCGACGGTGGATCGGTGTCAGATCTCACTATCCAACGAGAGAATATTGAATTGAATTGAATTTGCCTTATTTTACGTGGCGAGACTCGGGCCATCAGGCCCGCTCTTCCGTCTGACCACGCAAATTTCGCTACGCTCCTTTCACCTAATAGCAGAGAAAGGAGGTATTTCTTGGGCGAGAAACAGGCGAGTTGAATTTAGCTCAGAGGCGTCATTTAGGCTTGAGGATCTTTTACATGTAAGTAAATCTACCAACATGGGACAGCCGGCTTTACTTCCCCTCCGAAGGAAGGCGTACGGAAGATTTTGTCGCCTAAAAATCCACGGCTTCCGGCTATAACAGTCCGGTACGCTAACCGTCACACCATCGCCGCCGCCACCTACCGAGGATAAACATACACTGCACTTACAGGACTAATGACCTTAGCTGTTAACTAGTTCGGAATCACTAATTTATCAATCAATATTCACAGAAATAAAATATTTCATTGCGAAGGGCCACCGGGCCCATTTCGAAATTTTCAGGGGAGCCACAGCCTATATCTTAGACGTTTGTCGAATTACACTTGAAGTCAAGTAACTAATTTTACATTCAGTATAAAATAATGACAAAAATAAATAGTATATTCAGAATTTGCATCTCCATGAGAGGACATTTTCACAAAATTTCGTCATCGGATTCACCGAAATGTTGCGTCATAATAAAAGTTTTAATTTTAAATATTTTGGTATCAAAAACTCACTTGACAAACACCTCTATAAGAACTGTGAAGCCTTTACATCAATTTCTCACTGTGTCAATTTACCGTCACGGGTCAATAATATTCTGAATCATTATGTTCATATAGTGACATACCAGAAACCTTTCCCAAGACATTTAATAAAGGGAAATATGCATCGAACGTGTGATTACTTTAGAATTGGATGCATTCAAAACATTCGAGAGCAAAGAATACACGTTGTCAGGACAACTAGTCAACAACCAGGACATAATGTTGAATACACGACAAGACAGGTTCGGCAATTATTTAGTTCTCTCTCTCCCTCTCTCTGCAGCAACCGATGTGAACGGTACTAATATTAATAATTAAATTTGTTCAAAGAATCGATTGTCCCGACCGCGACTCGAGACTGGGTCTTCCAGTTTACGCCCTGCTCTAACCACTAAGCTAAAGAGACAACCAATCCTTTGTACAGTTTTCACGAGCGCGATTATTGCTCCTTGTATATATTACATATAACTGTCACAATCCCGTCACCTGTTGGTCGCAATTACGCTCTGAGAACATATTCCGCAGTCGTAAAGAAATCCAAATTGTTACAATGTTACTGAGTAACAATGCATTTTAATAATTAAATTTGTTCAAAGAACTGGTTGTCCATACCGGGACTCGACCCGGGCTCTCCGGTTTGCGCCCTGCTGCTCTAACCTCTAAGCTACCGAGACAAATTTAATTATTAAAATGCATTGTTACTCAGTAACGTGGATGGTGAAGGGTTGGTGCCAATTATATATGGTACTAATTTTGTAGACTTAAGCCGGGTACCATTTTGATGTTAGATAACAGGAAACTAACATTAATTTAGCGATTTGTTTATGTGACGTATATAAATTGTAATTTGAGGGTATCGTTCTTTAGCGTGTGTTGTAATTTGTGATTTGGGGGATTTATGTAAAATAGACTTCGTACGTGGGGAATAAGTATGGAATAGATTCGTAACTGAACATTATAAATTGTACTGTACTGTAATGTACTGTACTATTATTATTATTACTATTATTATTACTATTATTACTATTATTATTACTATTATTATTACTATTATTATTACTATTATCATTATTATCATTATTAGTATTATTATTAATGTAAGTGTTGTAATGTTTGCAATTATTGTCACTTAACTGCCACCGGGTCATACCCAATTGCAGTTCTAATAAATGTATGTATGTTTTACGTTAAGTAAAATGACAGGCAATCGCGAGTTCGAGGCGCAGGAAGGGAAAGTCGCGTTCACGGAGAGCATTAATTGAATAGATCGGGCTGTAGAATATTATTGTCAAACAGTTAGGATTCTCTGGAAGCATTACAAAAATAATCCCGCTGCCATAATTTATAACGATAGCAGGAGCACCGCGAGGACATCCTACGAATGTAATGCGGACGGAAGACATCTTGAAGATCTAGAAAATATTTCCGTAAGCTTACGAATGTATACAAAAATACCGAACGGAATTTGTGAATGTACAAAGTAAAGATATCCAAAGTCATTAATTAGCTCATAGAAAAATGTAAATCTATAGAATAAGTGTTAACTTTTTATTATCAAAGTAAAAAGGCTGATAATTTGTAGAAGTTACCATCATATTTTCAAGAACAGGATCAAGCGGAACTTTCAGTAATTGCGCTACTGTGTAGTGTCGTGTTCCACACATAATAGAAAAATAAGAAGGTAAAGTATTATATGTCGAACCCAGGTTTGTAAAGTCAATGGAATTTTTTTATGAAGCTTGAAATTGAAAAATTAAACAATATTATAATAAATGCAATATTAACCGAGCAACATAAACAATTAGCATTAGTATAAAAAGGTAACCACCTCAATATAAAGAATGGTTATCAATTCAAAATACGTTTCAACCATCTGGTCGGTAAGAACTTCAATGACGCTCAATGTATAGCACCAACACAGCAAGTCGGCAACACCGTGCGCAAAGCGCGCTTCATTGAAATGAAGCGACAAGTTCTTACTTCCTTCGGTGCACTGGGAGCAATGGAAAGACTCACTGCTAGAAAATCTTACCTTTGATATTAACTAAATTTTTAGCAAAGCTGAAATTTGATGGAGAATATACAAATGTAAATTTTGCTGGATAGAAATTAGAATGTAGAAAAGTTTCGAATTTTTCAACTTTCGAAAAATCAGTGTTTCCAACGAAAATGAGACCTCCACCAATTGCATAAATGTCCTTCATACTATTGAAACATAAAATTTAATCAAAAATGTTGTAGCTACTTTTTGTTTGTTTTGAAAGTGTTCCAGGGGCTTCATGTAATGAAAAAGGGGTAGCTAAAATTTCAAATGATTAAACATTCATTCATTTTTATAATTTATTTTAAAAAAATTGAAGTATATAACTAGTATATAAAGTACTACCTAAATATTACTAAATGCGAGAAAGTATGTGCTGTTGTAGCACCACTAGTTTTTCTGTATTTAACAACTGGATTTATCCACTTTTTCATTACCAGAGCCCGGCAATAAGAGTTTTTGTGTCGAAAATTCGTCGTTTTCAGGCGCACGCTTAAAATACTTTCTCTTCTTACTTTAGTAAGTGCGAGAAAGTAAAAATTGGTACAGCAATAACAAAATGAGTGTTCATGTAAGAAAAATCAAATAAATAAATATGGGATATGCTGATTTTAATTTTAAATACAGAATTAAGTTTCATGATCTTAATTGTAGTCAAAAGCTGACAGGCAATATGAAACTATTGAAAACGTCAACTCTTACAAATATTTAGGAATAATAATTGATAATAAAATGACTCGAAAAATCATGTAATGAGTATACAAAAATATTTAAGGGGTAATATAAGAAAATTCTATAATCTTCGGAATTTTTGCGATATTCATACACTCGAAGTTCCATAATACATTCCATAATAAATTCTATAATACATTCTATATTAAATTCAAAACTCCAATATGGAGTCCGACTTTGCGGAGGTACATTCAAGACGTATATTAAGAAACTAAGAATAACTCAAAACCAATTTATCCGTATTATCTATAATAAAATAAGTCTGATTCTTCACTTCATCTTTATAAACAATTAAACGTTTTAGAATTACAACATATCGTTGTATATGAAGTACTACAAATATTCTATACCAAAAGGGGAAATAATTGAAGTGATAGAATATTTCACAATTTCAATACACGTAGCAAATCCACTAATCAAATTAAAAAAACTCCAAATTCATAAATAAAGAATCTTGGTCTTCATTGGGCTTCAAATATATAATCAATTAACGATAACATTGAAATACAGTAATTCCTTGAATATTTTCAAGCCCAAGACAAAGATTTGAATTTTAAAACATTATGATAATGATATAAACAACTTAACTGAAATATTGCAAAAAACAGTTTGCTGTGTAAATTTAAGTATGAATTTATTTATGAAGTTACATATTTGTGCATGGAAACATATATATTGCATATCTGTAAGTTTTCACTTATTTCATTAAGGCTTGTTTTTCGTGTATTAAGGCTAGTTGTTTTGTATGTTCACAAAAACTTGTACTATAAATTTAAAAAAGAATATTTTAAAAAAAGCCGTGTCAAAAATACTACGCAGAAGTAGACAAATAATTAATTATAACCCAGTATTGCTAACCATCACAACTGGTAATCGATTGATACGAATTCCAAGAAACTACAATGTATATTGTCTCTGTAAAACAAGACAGGAATAAAATATTTATTATTATTATTATCATTATTATTATATTATCGTCATTTAATATCACCTGATCCCTAAAATCGCAAGATTAGCAATATTTGAAAGATAGTCATTTTCGTTTCTGAGTTACAGAAAAGTTATTTGCATCGGTACACGAATTGAAAGTATGATTTTTCTGCATTGCTAACAAAATAGCAACTCGCCCTTACATCTACTCTTACCATTACTTGCAAACGAAGTGTTCAACAAAACGCATACGCATAGTGGAGTTACGTTTACGTTCAGAAGCAAAACAAGGGGGCCATCTCAGCATTTGCTCAATGGATCAGAGAAACTGGACAAAAACCTGATGGAGATGGGGGTCATTGACCCGGAAGCTGAAGTACATTATTTGTTACAAACAGATTAGGCATTTTTGAAAACAATTATACAATACAAATGAAAACTAATATATATATATATATATATATATATATATATATATATATAAGTTTTCATATATATATATATATATATAATCACTTAGTTTTTATATATATATATATATATATATATAATCACTGTTTTGTTAAAATAAACATTAGTTTTCTTTTTGATAATTAGTATAGACTCTAATTGTACAGAAACAGTTATGCAGCAGAAAAATTTTACTTTTAACTTGAATTTGTGATCCGACTTCAATTGTTTAATGTCATCTGGCAGTGCGTTGTAAAGTAACGTTCATGTATTGTATGTGGATTTCTGATAGTGTACTGTTGATACTGACACTTGATGAACGTGATCGCAGTGGGTAAGCTCCTCCGCGGACAATTTTTTGCTCGTTCTGTGCAGCACCAGTTTACGTCATGAACCACGTGACCACAGCACGGACACTTCGTTAGAAAAGCGAGACCAGACGTTGGCCGCCAAATTGCATGGAGTGTAAGAAGTGTTGAGAAACATTTTGAAAGTGAAATTAAGTGACAAAGTTTCAACGATGAACAACCCAACTTAACACGGTGAAGGTTTCATTTAAATAAAATATGCAATATTTAAAAAAGTGCTTATCTATTTCAATGTCTTGTAACTGTGACAATTTTGCCATTTAAAATTCCCGCTAATGTTATGACGCAAACTGGTGACTGAAGTCAGATGCGCAATAGCCCACCTATGTCTTTCCACCGTGAATATTCCGATTGGACTTGTTATAAAAGCGATGTAACACCTATAAGATTTCGATTTCATAAGCCGAGATTGAATCTGCGTAAAAACATTTTTTCCAATAATATTTTGGCGCGAATTGCAATTTTTTAATTGTTTTCACTAAAGTCCACATTGTTTAAAAATCTGAAAAAATATATGTAATAGAATGCTATGAGACACACTCTAGAGGGGAACTTGGACAGTACTTCTACGTTCTCATGTCAAAAATAAATGTATTTTTTTTAATTTGTTCGTCAAAATTCGTGGACAAAACTACCTTCAAATTCAATTATTTTTCTCCGTTCTTCCAATTTTTTTTCAGCCTGGTACATTCAATAAAATCTAATAAAGAAAATAACAGATGAAAAACGTTTCTCATCGTATCACTGCAACAGATTCCTCTAAGAGGCTGATTTTTTGGGAATCTACAATATTTTTCATTCTCTTTCATCGTTCCATCGTGATTATCGATTTGGTTTTGGGGCACATTTCACCGCCTTTTTTGGTTATATCCTTTATTACCCCAAAATCAATTTCTGTACTGCTCACCTTCACACAAAACCGGGTGGTGGGCAATTGGGGTAGTATATTAGTATAAAACTGTAGCAGAATTAAACCGAACTAGTACCAGAATTTTTTACTATTTTATTACTAATTTGTTGCCGCAATACCGATTCCTTTACCGTTCATCTTTAGCCAAAAAACGGTGGCGGCTAACTTAAGCGCGAAGTAGCTGCGAAATATTCATTTATTGCCAAAGTTTACGAGGGTTGGGGCAGAAGTCATGACAACTATTTTTTTCAAAAGGAATGACTGATCTGCGAGAGTGAGGACCAATATGGCACGTGCACTAATCGGGCACCTGCCTAAACAGACCTTCAGAACCGATATGTAACGTTTTTAGAATGTTGTGAATTCTTATATGCTAAAACACTTTGGAACATGAAACCAGTACTGTCATTTCAAATACCTTAATAAATGTGAGAAACAATTTTGAACATCCATGAGATATTACAACAACATTGAATATACATGCAATTACTTCACACCTCGACCTTTTACTTAGGTATATTGACACATTTTCCACCAGCGCTCGTATACTCACAAAAAATAGCAGCCATGACTTATCATATCACCCTCGTATTACTAAATCCATGCGTAGCTGCTACATCCACTATGTGATTAAAGGTATTCGTACACGTTCAAAATGGCGTTAAGGCGTGGTCGCGTTTTTCACGGAGGGGGCTTGTACCCCTTGTTGTTTTGTGTGGCACAATCACGGCACTACGTTGATGATTTAAACACCTTTCTTCTCGATGTTGAAGAGCAATTCGGGGATGGCGATCGCATTTTTCAACACGATCGAGCACCTGTTCACACTGCACGGCATGTGGCGGAGTGGTTACACGACAAAAACATCCCTCTAATGGACTGGCCTGCACAGAGCCCTGGCGTGAATATTATCGAGCACCTTTGGGATGTTTTGGAACGCCGACTTCGTGCTAAGCCTCTCCAAGCTACACTGATACATCTCCTCAGTGCAGCACTCCGTGAAGAATTAGAGCTGCCACTCCCCAAAAACCTTCCAGCACCTGAGGGAAAGGATACCTGCGAGAGTGGAAGCTGTCATCATGGCTAACACCCAATTGAATTCCAGCATTACCGATGGAGGGCGCCACGAACTGGTAAGTCATTTTCAGCTGCTTGTCCGGATACTTTTGATGACATAGTGTAGCTTCGCTGCTTTTATCAACCGCCATCATTTTGTTGGCTTTAAATAAATCAATAAAAAATTGTCATAAACTAAAATTCCATGTAGATACACTCCTCTGTTGATGTCCTAACCTCCCCCCTCCCCATTTCCTGCGCCAGGGACCCCAAGAGTGGGGACGCTGTCGCCATACATTGCAACACTCACCCCCACCACTTCTTCCGCGTTTCTACACACATCCTGCATATTTCCTAAAAGTGGATCTCGCCGAAAACACCGAGACGGAGCGTGTGGAACGAAGTCGGTCGAAGGTCGGAGCAGCTGACCTCTGGCCGCCGTATTTCATCGAACGGGGGGACGAGCGTGGCGACGCGAGGAGACCACGAGGGGGCGGGAGGGGGGGCGCGTCCAACTGAATTTTCCGAATGAGACTGCACAAGCGACTGAAGGATCTCAGAAGCAAGCTGCCGAACAGTGAGTGTCTCACGGCGTATGATTTGCCGCGAGCGTGCCTGGTGGAATTCAGAAGACGTAGAAGTCCGGTCGTCCCCAATCGTGATTTGGACAGCACAGGTAAGATGTAGGAGAGAAGTGGCGTGCGTAATCGATTCGCCCATTTCGTAAAATCCGCATCTCTTGCAGCAGCTGCTGCTGCGTTACCTGAGCGTGTCTCGTCGTTGTCTCTAGCATTGTTGGCTGGGTTGTGCCAGGTAAACGGATTGAGAAAGAATTTAGAGCGACTGGCGAAGGCAAGATATCGGTATTTAGAGGAATTAAGACGTACCGACGTTCAGTCGAACGATGGATTCGAGATATCGAGGATTTTTCATTTATTTCATTGATAACTAATTACTTAATACTGAATAAATGCGATCACATTCAAAGTAAATTAATGATTGCCAAAACACTTTTTAAAATATGTTCACGCCCGGGGATTTACTCTGATAGTGGACGTGTTTATTCAATTTTAATTGAAATTTAACTGATAAAACACAGCCAGGATCAGAACAATAAACATATCATTTATTGTCTGATTGGATTACTAAAAATGATATTATCTGATATGAATTACTAAAAAATACTATTATCTGATATGAATCACTAAAAATAATATAAACTTAATTAATGAAAACCCTATTTTATTTATTTTTCACCCTTGGTCACTTTAGTCTTAATAATGTTCAATTAATAGATATTTGTAAATTATTGTAGGTTTTTAGTGTGATAGTACGTTTTTCATTAAAAATAAAATATCAAGCATATGGAAACATCGAACAAACATCGTTGTTAAAAAATCAGCTTCAAAATACCGATGTTAAATACATTAACAATTTCATAAAAATGTCGATGTTTTGAAATTATGCACATCGATGTCACATCCCCAGGTTCTACTCGATTTCTTATGGACTTTAAGCACAACAGTATACCGAAGCGAAGATTTAATGGGAGGTGGCATTTGGGATCACAGCTTACACTTAGTCGCCACAATTTGAAAATCGGCAGAATTGTGTGTGCAAAATAATAGTTTATGAAGCGATAATGCAATACTCCTAACATCAAGTTTCATATGGTACGTTAGCTACGACTTACAGTTTCATAATTTGAACTTTTACATTGAATCGTTTCGTGGTAGTCGACATGCAGGATTCAACCAAGACCAACTCACAGACAGTTCCTTACCCCCTTGCAATGATGGTTTTGGTGTACCACGCCGCTCATAGTCAAATAAGATCAATGTCCAATTTATTTTAAATAATATTTCAAGTAAAAAAATACTATAAATAAAATAAATTAAAACTGACAAGCGTTATATAATAATATATACAATTTTATATATTGAACGATGCATTTACTAGAACGGTTCTCAATAATTAATTGTCAATACATGGCTTGCAATCTTCTCTGTGATTGGTCAAGAACTTGTATCATAATGAAATCTGTATCGTATTGAGAATCATTATGCAAAGGGGTGCAGCCATGAAATGACACGATTATACAATGAAAGTAGAACAAATACATTTCTCGACTTCAGACACTTTGGTCAAGAGATTGTTGGTCGAATGGTCGAGTGGTCGAGTGGTCGAGTGGTCGATTGCTGTTTGCAACGCCGCCGTGCTTGAAGTTCCCGATATTAGAATAGATTCAACTGCGTTTAGTGATGGGAAATCCTCGGAAAACTACGAACATCGATCCTTTGATACATCGCCAAAAAATTTTCGATGTCGATGAAAACATCGACAAAAACATCGATGTTAAATATCGATGCCTTAAATTTGATTAAACATTTCGAAGTAAAATGTCATAGTTCAAATATTATAACACGTTAGAATTATTTAGAAAGTACGTATTTTGTCTTAAAGTTTCCTGTCATCTTCATTTTCTAATCAATGTTCTATGTAGTCAAGGTCCAAATTGCAGTTTATCGATATTGTCACATGTAATATACAGACATAATATATACGCATAAAATAATCAAAGAAAGTAACAACACTGGAGAAAGTTGGCAAATATCACATGGTTTCCAACCCCTTGGGGATCGACTACAGTGACAGTTGTTAATGACCGTTGTTTGCGAGTAATCCAGAAATAAAATAGACACTGGAAATTGTATTCATAACAAGATGAATATTTTTTTAAAACACTATGTTAACAGACAAATATATTGCTCTGAAGAAAACATCGTGAGAAAAACATCGATGTTATAATATCAATGTTTCTGCTCGAAAATATCCAGGTTTTAAAAACATCGATATTTTTATTTTCTCGCTAAGGAGTAGAGTTGCATCCTCGCTACGGAGCAAAGAAAAAATGATGGAATGCTGCGCGAAAACAGCGAATTTTTGGTAGAAAAACTTTTATTACAGGGGCCTGGTAACGAAAATGTGTTATTCGCTTGCTAAATTTTGGGGGGAAATTGTCTATCAAGTGAATTGATAGACAATTGCCAGAATCCATGTTTTGCGGGTACTTTATACCGAAATTTCGAATAACAACAAAACGCCGGTCGGTCTGTCAGTCTGTCTGTAAACAACGCTAGTAGCTTCACCATTTAACCGATTCTTCTCCAAAATTGAGATTCCCCTATCGATCTAGCTGACATCGCGGACCCTTGAATTTGAAACCGATATTTTAATCTTGTGGGACACTTTTCAAGAAGCCCCTGGGACATTTTATTTTTTTTTTAAAATAGCTCCATGTTTGTTGATTAAATTTTGTTGTTGGATAGTGTGAAGCACATTTAAGATAATGGTAAAGGTCTCAAGTTCGTTAAAACCCTGATTTCACGAAAAAAGTTCAAAATTTATTCGCAGTTTTCCTACAACTAAAATGTCAAAGGTAGAGATTATGGCCTCAATGAAATTTGTTCTTTAAAAATATAATATGAAATAAGGTCAGGTATAATTTTTCGAAAATTTGAGTACTTTTCGCATAGTTTTGCGTGAAGGTAAGGGCGAGAAAGTACGTGCTGTTCTAGCACCACTAGTTGTTTCTTGCATTTAAGGTCACATTAACATGTAAATCAGTAGTGACCATTATAGATTAACGATTGGCTTATCAGTATAATGAGATATGGTGATGGTGAGGGTGAAAGAACAAACACATGCCCGAGGCGTGACTCGAACCCCTCAATCCTTCAGTCTAAGATCGCTCGGGCAATACTGCCTTAACGATCTGGACGACACCACAAGTTTTGCATTCTAACTGCGTGCCTCTTTAGTTAGCAGGACGGTCAGGTGGGTGAGCCATGCGGATCCCGCACTGCCCAGAGCCCGCCGCTTCTCTCGCCGTCGTCGTCTTCGTAGCCTTTGTGGCCGCTGTCACGGGCGCTGTGCCGATACCCTTAAGGGATGATGTGCATGCAGGACCCGCAGGTAAATCCACTCAGTGTATCATCCATTTATCCCTAAGCACAGTGACGACAAGCACGAATTCAAATTAAACACCGGTTAGGTGGCTCGGGCTATCAATTGATGGCACTCCAGTTCCTCTGACCAGGAAGATACTGGTGACCGGCTGCTCTGATCGGTAGTTTTTCGTGGTTTTTGTGACCAACGTCAGGCAAATGTAAGAGCAGTACTCTAATTGACAAGCCACGGACCGTGCGAGATATTTCATCCTCATCCGTGGCTCATTTTCTCCCATTACTTACACGTATAACTATTTCAATGGTATCCTTGATTCCCACGTATTTTGAGATGAAATTACTCCTGAAGAAAAGGAAAAGCAAATCTCGAAATGTAGAGAAGGAAAGACTTTATATAAAAATTGCATTAATTTCGAAATATGGTTTAAACTAAATTAAATAAAATATGTTTTCAGTTCAATGCGTGTTTTTAGTTATTTAAATAATAATAGTCTCTCTAAAAATGTCAGGAAAGAAAGCCTACGAAACACCCACGATGGCACTCAGGAAATAAACTGTTCAAACATTTGACGAGACGTAGGTAATAAAACTTTTCAAACAATTGACGACACCTATGAAATTAACTGTTCAAACAATTGACGACACCTATGAAATTAACTGTTCAAACAATTGACGACACCTATGAAATTAACTGTTCAAACAATTGACGACACCTATGAAATTAACTGTTCAAACAATTGACGACACCTATGAAATTAACTGTTCAAACAATTGACGACACCTATGAAATTAACTGTTCAAACAATTGACGACACCTATGAAATTAACTGTCAAACAATTGACGACACCTATGAAATTAATTGTTCAAACAATTTACCACAACTAGGAAATTAACTGTTCAAACAATTTCTTGTGAAAAACTGCAGCCACGGATCTCACGAACAAGTCGGGCAACGGGGCACCGCAGTCGGCGCGAGCCATGAAGGCGCGTAGGATGAAGGAGAAGCCAAGGCAGGCTGCACCCGCGGGAGGCGGCGGTGATCGCGAGGGCGCCGGAGGCGGAGGAGGCGGTGGCGGCATGGGAGGCGCCGCTGGCGTCCCCGGAGGCGCCGCCGCAGGCGTGGGTGCCGGCGGCGGCGGCGGCGCAGGTGGCGGTGTGGGAGGCGGCGGCGGACCCGGCGGCGCCGGCGTTGGACGCGACGATATGGGAGGTGGCGGCGGGGGCGGCGGCGGCGGGGGGCAGGCGGAGGCGCCGTTCCAACAACTGAGTGAAACCTGCGCGACCATTGCATGCAAAGAGAGCGGCCAGCCCAACTGTCCGACAGCGCCACCCGGCTTCGTCACCACCAAGGAGGCAGGTCTCATGATTTACTGACTGATGTTTTCCTTAGAGCCCATGTCTCAAAATCTAATGCAAAAATACTTACTCTCTCACAAATGATTACCCCTGCAAATCAGTAACTCTGATTCCTTCCCTCACCCATTCCTAACCCATTAACTCCACCCCATCAAATACTTAGGACTAAATCTGAACACGAAGCTACAGTGCGAAGACCATATAAATTCAAAACTAACGGGAAAAATTCCCCACTTGAAATAACTATAATTACAAAAGTAAAATTTCTCTGAACAATGCAATAGCTCTTTGAAGAAATCATTATCTAACTTTCTGCGTGCCCAATCTAGTTAAATACTCTGAGAGTTAACTTAAAAAAATACAAATCAAACAAATAAATAATTTATAAGAATTACAAATGCCCCATGGTTTGTTCCAAATTTGTCGTTGCACAAAGAATTAAATATCCCATACAGAATTTCATTCATTACAAAGATATTCAGCAAATTATATTCCCTATCCCAATTTAACCTCGCTCAAATGACAAATTTCCGGACAAGAATTAAAAGTAAGTTCCCGATTCGAGCCTTTTTAAAATTCAGTCCGAGTTGGAGAATAACCAAGTCGTGTTATGGGCTTCCTTACCTTTGAGGGGTTAGATTTTGAAGTACGTTAGTCAATAATATTAATTTACAACGCCCAAAAATTACATATATAAAAGAACTCGAGTATACATCTACCGTGCCATTCCAATAAATAGAAAAAGAAATGGAATGACAGATGTGTCCAGTCGCAGTAACTGTTACGGAAATTAGTTTTCTACGTTTTGGGCATGTTTTACCTCGGGAGGTAACGGTGTTTCTCCCTTCTGGATCGTGAGAACCCGCGCTGACCTACACGAAAGGTATCGTACCAACCGGGGCAAGTTCCAGTCGCCCAGTTGCTGTATAGAGCTTGTCCTGGTGGTGTCTAGAGCTTATTATGTGTGGTAGTGTGGTGCATGATAGGGTTGGTGCAAAGACGGGAGTCCGGGGGCGGGGCAAGGGACATAACTGCCCCCCCTTAATGTTGAGACAAATTAAAAAAATTAGGCTTTTCATTTCACGTATATTCAAATTTATGTTATAAAAGATTTCTGTATTTTGAGAAAAAAATGATCCCTATACAGTAATTGAGTAAATCTGACTGTGCGTGAGGGCGTGTAAGCGGATCCGCCACTCACGAATAGACCACTTTCCGTGCACCAATCGAAACGTATGGAGGGTGATTCGGCGCGTCTAGGCCTTCCGGTGGGGAACTGATAATTTGTTTTCGGATCCGTCCGAAAGATTCTAAGGAATTTCTAAAAAAAGTGTTTTTGCGTCTTTTAGCGCTGCCATATTAATGAGAGCATGCCGGGAATTAAACCAACGCAATCCAAATAGATCTATGTAGGTTACTTAGAAAGCTACAAGTGAATGGCCGCGCGTTAGATTTCATTTAATTTGCATCCGCATTAACGTACTTTTAAAAATACATTTGCCAAATCTACGAACAGTATCGCCTCGGAACTTATTGAACTTGAACTTCTGGTATATACGGAGAAAACCAAACTGTGAGTAATACTACAGCATTACATTTACATTCTTACGTCACATTTACATTCCTAAGTGTGCAAATACTGATTTTAAAATGAATGTAAGAACTTATTCTTATTAAAACTTAAATAACACTTTATTCACATACACATACAACACAGTCATATTTTAATATTTATATATATTCGCCTAGAAAACGATAAATATAACAATTTCAGACGTAGAAGTGAACACAATTAGACTGTCTTTGTGGGATTTTAATCTCTTCAAAAATTAGGGGACAAATATATGGAAGTGTTAAGCAAATCCGGGAAAAAATAAAATGTACTTGTATAAGATTTTTCAGCAGAATATTCAAAACTAATTGAGAATTACCTTATTAGAGAATAAGACTGAAGAGCATCTTATAGATAATTTATGTGCATTTTATGCTCATTAGCAAAAAACGAAAACAAATAGTTGAACTAAATTCTAACCATTGAGCAACATTCGTACCTGCAATTTATAATTTTGAAATTGCAATATTACCAGTTCATATCATTCTATGGTGGTAACATAAGGCCATTGGGAGTTGGAAACTTTTTTAACATTTATTTACTTCTTGTTCGGCCGTGTGCTCTTTCAAGGGTTTGAGTACAATAGTATTTTCATTTTTATAAATGAGCATCCTTAGCTTTTTGAGCTTACATCTCTGCTCCGTTTGTTAGGTGTGAGTTGAGATGGGCTTGGTTTAGTATTTATTTAACACAAGTTGAAGTCCCCGCGTTGCTGGGGTATTTATCATAACAATTGTTCATTAAACAGAAAGGGGAATTCCATCTATTCCCACTCTATGGCGGAGCCTGCTTCTATCTATTCTACTGTATCTACTCTCCGCCCTATCCCGCGTCTCTCTACCATGCTCCAATCTGAAAATACCCAGTCTTATGTGCTCACTAAAACACGTTTTCACTAAAAAGTATTTAAATCTTATTCCTATTGTGATTATCGCCCCCAAATTTTTTTGAATTTATAACTGAAAATAATAAACAAATCTCAACTAAAATAAAATACTAACGTATATTATTTTTGTGGAATTTTATATATTATACCAATATTTTCAATCGGTTGCTACATTATAAAACGTACAGTTTTTCAATTGTTTTCTTCTCACGTATTTATAAAGAAAAATTTGAAATTGATCTTGCCACGTCAATCGACATTTTAAAATATTGAAAGTAATTTAATTGAATTAGAGTACGTGCTTTAATATAAATAATAAATACTGGCCGTCGGAAAGGAGCCATTGAGCACTTAGATAATTATAATATCTCAAGAATTCGAGATCACAGTGGACCCCGGCTTGACAAAACCTTTTCTATGATGTAAAATAACTTTGAAAACTAGCGTTCTCACACATTCAATTCCTCCAAATAACCTTTTACCAATATTGTTTTATTTTAATTAAACGGTCGTTTTCATATATATCATATTCTTTCCGAACTCAACATTTAATCATTTCCTCAATATCCCAATGTACACTTTCACTCACCACTATATTAAAACATTTGTCTACAAAAATACAGCCATCCTTCAAATTCAGCATATCACGTTAATCATTAATTAATATGTTTTCGCCCTCACTGTCGCCCTCCCAATTTGCAAATTCATAATAATTATGCTTAATTTACTGCAACTAAATATGTGCATTCATACCTTTTTACGACAATATCCACATCCATTAGAAAATTATTTAAAACATTTCGTCTTGTGTACACTTAATGCACTCACCTACACGCAATATGAAGCAATATCAAAGTTACTTTTATAAATAAAGCGGAGAAAAACTCAGAATTATTTCGGATTAAACAATTGGCGCAGACATAAACAAACAATCCTCTAAATACGCAATTCTGTGCATTGATGAAATCAGTACGAGTACACCGACGTTATCGTGTGGTGGCGCGAGTTAAACTATTGACATTGATACACACTTGATTCTGTGATGTAACACTAGGTGGAAAAATGACCAGAAAAATAATTATTTTGTAAATATATTAAGTTGTATGGTTATAAATCATAGCCTATAGTACTCCAGGCATTTAAAGGGAGCTATCACAAAAGTTTCATCGGTATTGGTTCAATCCATTCAGAGATTGTCGCGCTCTAAGTCAACGCACTTCTGTTTTTATGTGTAAGTATAGAAAGGTAGAGAGTAGGTATACTTGCTTTATCATTAGGCTAACTTTGATTTGGTTTTATTATGCACTTACCGGGGGCGAAACTTCTCTTTAGGGAATTTGGATTTGATTCGACAAGGGTGCATAGCATTACGTTCTAGGTTAAATTTATTTGATAAGTGCGAAATGTTGAGTGTGGTATAAAACAATTTGGAAATGGTGGAGATGTTATTTTTCAATAAATTCATACGTAGCTCCCCATGGATCTGAGAATTGGGTATAAATCAGCGCATTTGTATGATTTTTCTACGACATTTGTTTTGTACCGTGTAAAGTTTTTCTATTGATGCTGACTGAATTTCTATTGATAACGCATCACACAGATGCATTTCCCCAGACAAGGCAAGCATATGTTTAGGTGAGTAAAATGATTGATTTAAATATCATAAGTTGACATTCAATTTTTAAAGAGGGTTTACTACTTATTAATGGATACAGTTTTGACATTTTCCCCTGGGTTTTATTTATTAATGCAAGGATATGGGGTTTCCATTTTTATCTTATATCGAAAAGCACACCAAGATATTGAATTGAGCCAGTATTCCATTGAATCGGCTGCAATTAATTTTTAAGTGAGGGGGAGTTTTTCGTCTACGAAGTGTGAATATTTTGGTTTGACATTTTTCTGGATTAATTTTTATTCTCCACTGGTCTGCCCACGATATTAGTTCTTCCAGATTATTTTGTTTCATCCTGTCATACGCCTGTGCAATGTCTAAGAAAACTGCTACAGTGTTTTTCTTTTGATGAAAGCTCTCGGCAATCTTTTCCGTTAATCTCAGTCATTGGTGCATGCATGAATGGTAAGAAATCTAAAGCCGAATTGTTCATCGGCAATTGCGTATTTAAAGGTATTTTTATTAAGTGTACTGGGCAACAATCTTTCAAAAATGTTTGATATGTTGGGAAGCATATGTTGGGAAGCAAACTGAAGGGGGTTTTCTAGGAACTTTTCCTGGTTTGCGAAAAGGTAGGTCAATGGCGGTTGTCCATGCATTTGGGAAGTGGTGTAGGCGTAAGATTGCATTAATATTGCCGTGAGTGCGGCAATAGTGTACTTGTTTAGTTCCCTTACAATTTTATTATTTACTCCATCACACCCCGGTGCTTTACTTGTATTTAAACGGCTAATAATTTTTGAGACTTCTGATGGAGAGATAAACTTAATTTTCGTTGTTACTGGCACCTGAGGCGCATTTATAATATCTTCAATAATTTTATTGTGGGTTGGCACTGCTATTGGATGAGGACAGAAAACTTGCTCTCAGCTAAGTTTTCAGTTAAGATTTCAGTTTTTTCTTCATCTGAGTAGGCTTTTGTATTATTGATTTTTAGGGGGTATTTCAGTTTTCTTCTTTTCCTGATACGTCTGACTGTTAACCAGAGATGAGCTGAATTTGTGTCTATTTACTTTAATGATTGTTGACATTTGGAATATATGAATTTGTAAGTAGCTGTAACTTTAATTTGTGTAGCTGTAACGTCGGCAAGGTGACATTAGCTGGGTTTCTCAGCAGGTTCATTACATATATTGTTTTATCCATTTTGCTCATTTTATAAAATTTAACTTATAACGTTCTGCTTTTACCTATTCACATGTTCTGCTAAACATAACCCTTCTTGCAAATGCATATATACCACTTTATGTTAATCTTGATGCGAGATATGTCTCTCATAATTTTCATTTTGCTATCATTTAGAGATTATAACATTCCTGGTGAACAATCAATTATTAAATTGTTATTTTTTAGTTAGAATTAAATAATAAATTTTAAAAGTGGTCAGTGATTTAAAATATTGATTCAGAGTATCAAAGAGCATCAACTAAAAGAATTACATACAGTTGTGAACTACATACAGTTGTGAACTACATACAGGAACTAGATACAAAGGTGGATACGCAATAATGTACAGAAGAACGTAAAATGTGAATTACGGTCCTTGTAGCTTAAAATATGAGACATCACCCATTTCAATAAGTGGGAAAATAATTTCACAGCATTAGTCGCCCCGTCATTCAATCTACGTGCCGCCAGATACAACATCAGTCTTCTCCCCTCCTCGCAAATCTTCCTACCCCTGTTACTTGCACTTTCGGCTCTCTCGCGGGCAGGCGGTCGGCTAGTTCTGTTGGCCTGAGTTACGGCAAGACATGTTTCCCCTCATTCGCGAATTTCACCGAACACGGAACGACGCATCGCCTAACACCGTTGATGAAGGGGTTGTCTGTGACGCGACAGGTGCTTTGAATTGGATGTAACACTTAATGGATGTAACATTTAATGGATGTAACATTTAATGGATGTAACATTCAATATCAATTTTCCCACATAATTGTTTTGGAGGGGAGACACCCTGGATCTACCATTCTTCATGGTATTCAACAGCGAATGTGGGGTATATTTTGTAACGAGAACTTCGGATACACTGTGTTTGTGTTAGTGCTAGTGGAGTTAACTTATTCTTTATGGTGCCTTTTTAGATATTCCGTCTTTACTTAATTGTAACAAGATGAAACAAACAAAATGATCGTTATTTTGTTTCTATTTGTGCCTGAAAATCATGCCGCTTTTTATCCTGTGAAATGTTGACAAGTGCTTCATACAAGCTTTTACAACTGCACAAGCTTACAACTGTACAAGCACAAGCTTTTACAACTGCTTCCGATTCTAGCTTCACTCTTCCCTTTTTTATCCTTGTAAATGATTGAACTTTGTTTGATCTGTATTTTGTGTTTTGTGATATTGTCCATTGAGTAGTTTGTCTCTCCACGATTTCTTTACAGTTTCGGGGTCACACATTTCTTGTCAAATAGGATAAGCAGTTTAGCGTCTCAGATATTCTGCGTGTTCTGAAAAGGTTACTTCGTTGTTTTTCTTTCTACAATGACGATGTCTCTAACCCAGTCTTTCGGTCAGAATTAATAATCAATCTCATCAGGTGGTCATCTTGATCACTACTTACATATTTAATTCGTTCGATATTGTTAGGCACTCCTTTATAAGTTCTGCACGTTAGCAGTTTGTATTGTGTGTTTGTGTATGCGTGTAGGTAGACCATAGTATTGTCTACAGTCTCCAGACGCTGTTGATGCTTCCCATGGTCATTGCAACAGCAATTGTTCCGGATTGGCAATAAGCGGGTGAATATTGATTTTTTTGAATTGAATTTGCCTTATTTTACGTGGCGAGACTCGGGCCATCAGGCCCGCTCTTCCGTCCGACCACGCAAATTTCGCTACGCTCCTTTCACCAACTAGGAGAGAAAGGAGGTATTTCTTGGGCGAGAAACAGGCGATTTGAATTTAGCTCAGAGGCGTCATTTAGGCTTGAGGATCTTTTACATGCAAGTAAATCTACGAACATGGGACAGCCGGCTTTACTTCCCCTCCGAAGGAAGGCGTACGAAGGATTTTTTCGCCCTTAAAAATCCACGGCTTCGATCGGGTTTGAACCCGCCAACTTGGGTACAACAGTCCAGTACGCTAACCGTTACACCATCGCCGCCGATCGATAAGACGAGATGAAAGCAGACGAACTTGGGCAGTATTGTTTTTCTGGAGGAAAGAATTGACTGTTTGAGACTGTTTCATTCTCAAGAGCTTAGTAGTCATCTGTGGGATGTCGTCAACAATTCGCAAATACATGTTTCGTTGGGTATCTGAGTTAAAAGGCAGCAGGAACTGTGCAGAAAAAGCAAAAGAATTGTATGTGCAGCAACTTCACGCTAATCAAAGAACGCCTAGCGTGTCATGAATTGTAGAACGGAACAGTCTATCTCCGGGACCCTCGATACCATCATTCATGAGGATTTTAAAATGGAGGTGTGTGCACAATGGGTACAATACCCTCATCATTGCGCAGAAACAGAAGCATGTGAAGATGTGCTAACACTTTGTGAAACTGTACAATGCAGATTCAGCGGAGTTCTTTCGGAGGAGATTCAGCGGAGTAAGAAGTTCGTCACCAATGACGTATTTCATGAAGTTGTCCAACAACGGCGCCGGGATACACCCAAAGAATAGCTACCCAAATGTGAAAGCAGCCAGAATGACGGCAAAAGTGCAAAGACACTGACGGGAAATAACTGAAATACACTCTGTACTCGTTCATTCAGTAAATGATTCTTGTGAAAACAAAATAATTGGTATTCCAATCATTTTTGAATGTCCCAAGTCCTTTCCCAATCCATCTATTACGTTGTGACATGAGTCTTCAATGTATTTGAGTCTTTTACCTCCTCTTTGACATAGTAAACTTTTTACTGACTTTTGGTTCGTAGTTCGAACATCTTTCTCAGTCCATTCCACTAGTCCGAAGCGCATCCCTTAATCCAAGGACAACCTCACGTCTGTATAAATCTCTAGTCCTCCCTGCAATCACGTACGCAGCTTTGATATGGGACGATGCAGCGTCCTCAACAAACATCCCAATGCTGCCTAATAAAGTCCTCCGCACTGCTTTAGATGCCCCACGGTACATTTAAAATGCTCCGATTCACAAAGACCTGAAATTTCCTCCTATCATACAGCACAACGCCCACTTCTCCACAAGATTCTTCAACAAACTTCATCACTGGGTGATAAAGGGGGAACGGAGGCAAAACTTCACCCATTGAGTCTCGATGATACTATAAGATTTTGTATGGGCCAGCTAAGTGATGAGGGAACACTGGCTTTCAAAACCCGATTGTTTGGCGGTTGAAGCAAGTGTAAAGTGCGATAGTCTAAGTGTAAAGTGCGATAGTCTAAGTGTAAAGTGCGATAGTCTAAGTGTAAAGTGCGATAGTCTAAGTGTAAAGTGCGATAGTCTAAGTGTAAAGTGCGATAGTCTAAGTGTAAAGTGCGATAGTCTAAGTGTAAAGTGCGATAGTCTAAGTGAAAAGTGCGATAGTCTAAGTGAAAAGTGCGATAGTCTAAGTGTAAAGTGCGATAGTCTAAGTGTAAAGTGCGATAGTCTAAGTGTAAAGTGCGATAGTCTAAGTGTAAAGTGCGATAGTCTAAGTGTAAAGTGCGATAGTCTAAGTGTAAAGTGCGATAGTCTAAGTGTAAAGTGCGATAGTCTAAGTGTAAAGTGCGATAGTCTAAGTGTAAAGTGCGATAGTCTAAGTTTACACGTAAACATTGTGGAGACTATATTTACTAGGCTGTCCGGGTGACGCCGCGTCCATGGCGAAGGTGCCGACGTTTCGGTCGCCATTCTGCAACCTTCCTCAGGGCGTATTGCAATACGCCCTGAGGAATACGCCCTGAGGAAGGTCGCAGAATGGCGACCGAAACGTCGGCACCTTCGCCATGGACGCGGCGTCACCCGGACAGCCTAGTAAATACTGACTCCGGCCGCGGAAGCCTACGCTCTCAATTGTGGAGACTACTGACACTGCGTAGACAAATGTAATCTATGAAGACAAATATATCATTTTTGTGAGAGCAGGTGTGAATCTGCACAGGTCATGCTTCTCTCGTAACTCAAATTTTAATAGCAATTATACTCAATTTATTCTAACAAATTATACCTCGTATTAATTAGATAACATCCAAAAGAATGAATACCGGTAATAATAAACTTTTTTTAATTTCAAGCAAAAATATTTATGGAAGCGGGAGATAGGTTATTAGCTTAGCAAAGTGTAATTGGCGATTATACAATAGTCAGCATCAATAAATAACTTAATGATATCTACATAAACAAAATAGATACAATAATAATATTATGATACACAATAATTTCAATATCAGAAGAATGCGACAAGTTCGTATTAACTAAAACTTAATTTAATAAAAGTAGTTGCCCATTCCTATAAATGACTTCCTTCTATTTGCTGTCCTTGAATATCTTAATTATATGTCTTCAGAGATAATGGTTTCTTTGCCAAAACTTACTTTTCTACTTTGATAATCTTCAAGGTCTAGAATGATTTCATTACCGTATCCAATTGATATCCATCGCATTTTTGTATAAGTGGTAGTTAATTACGAAATTTCTTACATGCATTGGATCATTTCAGTGATCACATTTGAGAGGATATTTATCATATATCAAATGTATACGAGACAGTTTTCAGAGTTTAGTTTTTATCCTAGTTATAACTACAAGTTCTTTTCGAGTGACATATTTTAAAGTTCTTATTGACATAGCGTTGGAGACGTATTTCTGTTATTGCTGTTCATATATTTTCATAGGTCGTACCAGATATTTTGTATTTTATTAGATATATTTATTGATCAATTATATATGTACAAATTAGCAATATATTATAATAATTTTCTTCCAGTTTTTGTTAAAATATTTCCAATTAGTGAGGTATAGCAACGGCATATTTATGAACTTTTTTGTACCAGCAGTTCTTTCCACGGGGACAGAGATGGTCTCGTATTTTTAAGAACTTTCAAATTTCCTGTGATGGTAAGATCCCATATCAGCTATTTTCATTGGCATGCCCTGAAATAAAATTGCAACATTTTTATGAGCGGGCTTGGTTATAACGTATACCGGAGTTTACACGAAGCGATTACGTATGACGAAGGTCTGGAATTATTTTGTAAACAGGCGTTGATAAGCGTTGAAAGACGAAACTATCACTAAGGGTTCAGAAAGGTTCTAATAATAAAAGTTTTAAATGATGAAACAGTAACTCTTTGGTTAACACAAAATGAGGAAGCAAGCATCCACTTTGGGTTCAAGGACGGTTCGTGCAGGATTGTTAAGAGGAGGAAAGAAGTAATGCAAACAATACTAAAGCCCGGAAGTTCAGGGATGTATATTACCTAAACTTATTAACTATTTTAACTAAATTTATTTTTTCACTTTGACAATCTTCAATGTCTAGAATGTTTTCATTACCGTATTCTAATTGTTATTTTTTAATGGCGTTCTTGTATAAATAGACAGGAAAAAAGCATTCATTTTTACTAAAATAGGCATTTAAAAAGACATTTATTTAACCTTAAGTAGGAGTACACAAAATGCATGTAGTAAATAATGAAATATCAAAATTAAAAGTAATTATTGTAAAAAAATAATACGGGCAACGAATCATATTTATATTCTAACTAAAATTTATATTAGTTCTTCACATGTAAGGAAACTATCTTTTCTTGGTAGCCAATTCGATTTGAATTTTTTTCATTCTTTAGGCCTCCAGTATGATAGCTACTAATTTGTTTTACCCGGGACACTCTCTCTTGGAAATGTTATTGTGAACTTTTTTGAATCTTGAAATGGGGGTCAGTAAGATAGAATTATATTTTGCGTTCTTCGCACTTTTGTGATCGTCAGCACCGAGACGGGTATATCATATAGAGAGAACTGCTCTCAAAATGGATCCTTGGCCGTATTCAAAAGTAGGATGGGAGTCTTCGTGAACGAACAAAGCGTTTCGAAACAAATTAAATAAATAAAAAATCTTGTATCATCTTTTTTTCATTCAGATTTTTAACACAGCTTTTAATTCCTCAGCAGAAAAAAACATGTCTGCGCTTTCGTGTTCAGATTTGTAGGTGTATATGCAACTTCATTGTCAGTGCCAGAAGAGTAAAATAGCAAAATTATGAAGTAAGAGGCAGAAAATGGCAAAACAAGACAAAGTGACAAAGCTAAAATAGGCAAAATGACACTCTCCTAAAACTACTTCAGAAGTACAATTAATTGATTCCTATGGTTAAGAAATAAAATAATGACAGTAATAACTAGTGATGCTGCAGAAGGAACACACTTTTCCGTATTATATTTCTATTTCCTTTGGTCTCGGCTAGCTATTCGAACTTGCCACATACTCTTCCCACCTGCCTCTATCACCGCACAAATTACATTTTTTTAAAAATTTTCTTGATTTTTTGGTTTCCTGATAGTAGAACGTAAATATTTTAAGAATATCAAAGAACAGTAAAACCTCGTCCTAAATGCAATTTCTTAATACTGCCTGTTGTGAATGACTTTAGCAACATCTGCATGAAGTTTGGTCGGTCAAGTGTGCAAAACTCAATTTAAAGAGAGGCAAAGTGATGTCACAGAGCATTGAAGTTGATATGCACACTGTGATTTAAGATATTGAGCCAGCTAAAACTTACAAATATCTGGGTATTGAAGAATGTGAGACCATCTCGAACGACACAATGAAAGAGAGAATTCGTAGGGAGTATTACAGAAGAGCGAGACTTTCCTTCAATCCCCCCCTGAACTCTAGGAATAAACTGTCTGCAATTGGTGGGTTAAGGATTGTTTCTCCTAGCGAGTAAAGACACGTTAAAATCTCCGGGATAAATATGCCTGGGCCTCCGAGAATAACGAGGGGTGTGGTCCAAGATTGCCGATATTGGCATTAAACAAAATAATAATAATAATAATAATAATAATAATAATAATAAAATTAACATTGATCCGATCCGGATAAGTGAGATCCCTAAGGCAGTAGTGTCTTGGCGGTCTTGATCGCGGGTTCGAGCCCCACATCTTCATTTTGTGTGTGACACTGTACGTTGTGATTATCCATTTCACCCTTCATCATTATCACTTCACCTCATCGCACAAGGCTAACAGCTCTGGGTGTAAAAATGGATTAAGCATGAAAATGCTTATCCTCCATGAAAGTCACGTGCACACACTATGACTGAGCCCCGGAATGTCGCACATTTGCGTGGTCCCGAGATGAAAAGTTCACGACAATAAAAAGCAATAAAGGTACACTGTGAAGGCATAGCTCAGTTGAAAATGATCTAATTTATTTAACCAATGGTATTACTAGCTAGTGCTATTTCGGTATATTTTTGTACATAATTCAGAAGAAGAGTATTCAACAAATTACGTAAAACGTTCGCAAAAAATAAATCAAAATGGACGACCTAAATCTTAGTGTATTCATTTTTTAACTACTTCAAAATTAAATACATCACTCTCTAATTATAGGTCATTCAATTTTGTTTTCAGTTATGTGACCAGTTCAAGAATCTATTAAGCCAAGCCCAGAAGACTAAAGGGATAGATGAAGTAGATTATTCAGATAAGAGTGCCAATCCACCATCATCGGGTGCTGAAGATATGGATGCGGCCATGGAAGATGTTAACGCCAGAGGAATCAGGTAAATACTGAAAGCGCAACGCAAATTATTCTCTTGAACGTCAAAATACATTGAGAGTCAAGTACTAGAGCACAGGACACAAAAAGAGGGAGATGAAAGGAAATGAGCGATTAATTTCCTTGATAATAATCGCGCCACGTTTCTTGAACGATTTCTTGGAAAACTGCGGATAAAGTGGGGGGTAATACTTTTCAAAATCTGCCAGTACCGCTTACAAAGCCTTCCAATCTCTCTCTTGTCTTTGCAACTTTCTCATTAATTTGCGTTCTATCTTTTTGACAAAGTCGAGGTGGATTCGGACTTGCTTTCAGCTATTTCTTTAGATTGTTTTGGAGAAAAATACAAATAGGAGTTCAGTGCTCGCTGCTGGATTTTACCTTCAACTGTATATTTTACCTGGAAGGGAAAATTGTGCTAAAGGTCAAGAAAATTTGCGCCGGTAATGTCTTCACGATGTCGTATAAGTAACTATTGTATGCGGCAGTGTTTCATTATTCCAATGTGTTACACTTAACACACATTGCTAATCACGATTTGGGCTACGCTCTGCAAACATGTTAACAGAAGAAAAACTTTCTCGTGAGTATGGAATTGTTTTATGTTCTGGTTTGAACATGGTTGTCAAATATTCTAATGCTGAAACGTTCTCCCTCAAGTTATGGCATGCATTCGCTATAACACAGCCTTGGAGACCTTTGATTTACTTGTCTGTGAGGTCGTTAAAGTAATAATTCCGGCCAATATTTCACAATAGCACGGGCAGAACGACCAACGAAGACGCGCTTAACTTGAGTGTGCGGCGGGTTGCGTAGAGCTTTTGTTCGGGAGCGCTTGAGTCAGCATAAACGCATAAAATGCAAGTG